>CM053787.1:945670618-945910618 GCA_028749045.1 Cupressus sempervirens
TGTTAAGGGGTCTAACTCTCACCTCCCATTCTTTTCATTTTCTCTATCCAACCATAGCTTGAGGCCATTTTCTATAGGGAAAATAATAATCATGTAGAGACAAAACTAAAACATAAAACATAAAAAAATATCACATATTCCAAATATTGTCTTTTTGGGAATACTATTCAATTACTAAGTAGTGGGGTGATCAGTGAAAACTTATAAATAAGACTTATTTTTTTACAAATAGATTTACCAAGTAATAAAATAAAGGATATATACATTTAAAATATCAAACTTGATTACCATCAAGCATATAACGAGCTACAAAAAGAATAATTATATGTGCATGCCACGAAACTCAAATTGATGTAGGAGCATCTTAGGTGTAAGAGAAATCTTGCATCACCCTAAAATGTTTCCTTTTTTCCTTGAATAAAGGTTGCCATAGTGTAGAGTTGTTGTGTGTGAAGGCTTGCTACTTAGTAAGTCAGTCATACGAGCTCGAAATGTCCTAATTTCAGAGGTGGATGTTCATCTTAGATATATTAGTATACCAGTTGAGGATCAATGCCATATCATGGGTATTCATGGATTTATTGCAAATTTTTGGTGTATAATTTTGGTATAAAACTTCAAGCTCGTTGTTGAAGACCTTAGAGGCCCTAGATGGGCTCCAAAATTGGGTCGATAGGAGCTTGAACAAGTCAAACCCTATAGATCAAAAGTTACAAGTTCTAAAAAGTGGCTATAATAGCCAATTGGAGCAACGGTTCAAAAGTTATGGCCTTTTGAAGTTGGGCTGACCAAAATTTCCAAGATAAATGTCAAAAGTGTATTGTACTGACATTATATGTAATTTTGGAGTTAGTTGGTCTCAAGGGTTAGGATTTGATGTCGAGACTTCTTGGGTAGTGTAAAAATGCATATCTAAGGAATGTTTGTATTTTGTCTAGGACAACTCTAGATGATAGTTCATAGCTTTGTGTTGCAATTTTTTATAAGAGAGGTGCCCATGTGGGTTTGCATATTGTATTTCAAAATTATATAATTCCACATTTGAGGCGATAATAAGAAGCTCTTAATCTCGCCAATTGTTGTTGTTATGTGTGGTATTAAGTAGAGCACCCTTCATCACAAATTTATGAATGGAAACCCTTTGAATGATATAAAAACTACTCTAAAAAATGTTTTGAGTAAGCCTCCTTGGAATCGATCACTAATAACAAGTTTTAATACTTCACTAGATATAACTTTAGGGCATCAACCCTAGGAGAACAAGCCCCTAAGACAAATTTAGGAGTACTAACACCAAATATGAATAAAAACAATTTATGTATAGAGGGTTACTATATTTTACTTCATAACATTGAACATGCTACCTTTTTATCTTTGCAAAAAATTAACACTTGTAATATGCTTCTTTCATGCATCATTAACACACAATAAATATTTTTTGTACATACTCAAATCACTATAAATAGCCTTCAATTAGATATATACAACCCTTACCACTACTTTTGTTCTATATCTATAAATGTTATTTACATAGTTTGCATTATTTTGTTACCGTTCTTGTTCTTTTAATCCACAAGAATACAATGATCTATTTTATTCTTCATCCATCAACAACCAAAACCAAGATTATTTTTCATTACTTATCATAGATTCAATGCATAGTTAGACCAATGATTAACTATGGAAATGAATATGAAAATGTTTGTCAATATTTCATTTCAACAACAAACCATTGGTATTTAAAATTTAATTTTTTTACCAATTACCAACATAAATATGAAACTAAACATTAACATTTTACAATCAAAATAAAATAATACAAACTCCTTATATTTCATGTTGTACTTACGAAATTCATTTTGTATTCATTGATTAATCATCATGTATGTCCTTTCAAAAGATTAAATATTAAAAAGTAATGTGAATGACTAATAAGATACTTAGTGACCTTTGCAATATCATTTATTATAATATTTGAAGTTCCAATTGTTGGTCTATCAAAATATTTGTTCTTGTCACTAGTTTTTCTTTAGAAAAGTTTTATCATGATCTATTAATAAGATGTAAAATTTACACTGTAAATTCTTAATCATTGGATTCTTACTACTTTAGTGGTATAATAATTTTTAAAAGGGAATACAACTCTAATACAAGAAATGCATATGTTCAATGATCGAATTTGAATATATGCAAGTAAACCAAATTTCAATGCTACTCTCGATATCTTTACAAAAATCCAACACTCGAACATCTTGTTACATTGAAACTCATTTAAATAAAGCTATTATTTATGAACACATATGAAACACACCTTTCTTTCATCTCTATCAACCAAAATTTCAGTTGATATCAGTGACAAGCCAATATTAAAAAACTTGCCTTTTAAAATATATGTTAACATCCCAATAATTGCTCATTTACTCTCCCTATCTAAATTCACATATTTGCATTAACTAGTTTTTAAAAGATTCACTTTGTTTCATGGGCACTTTTTTCATACACCAATGAGATAATGTTAAAGCCAATGCCATATTACCATAAACTTTTGGGCCATAATCATATATACAACTTGATCTATATCTTAAACTAGTTTAAACTACCATCACAACTTCTTTTTCTTCACATTTATAATGCATTTTTTTTCTCACTACCTCACATAATTATCATTTTATGTCTCCCTTTGAAATTAATATTGATAGAGTTATTATCATGTCATATTTTTCATAATTTTCTTCTACGGTTATAAATCACAAAAAATGTAAACTTCTATGCATTTATAGAAAGCTCACTAAAATACATTTGGGCTCTTCACTTATATTCATAGATTAGAATCCATAAACGTCATGAATAAATCAAAAGAAAGTTAGGTATAATAAAATAAATAGAAAGTTGATCTATTTCAAAATAAACTTATTAGAAACCATAGTTTTAAGGAGGCTTGTACTTTTGATAGCATTAGAGATGATTTTAATGGTGTAACTAATTAAAATAGCTCATGGACAAAAGAATATCAAGAAAAAAAATTATTACTATATACTTCAAGATGGAGTTGAATATTAGAACATGTCAGTGCATGATGTCATTTATTAATTAGATGAGGTAAAACAAGCTTTTGTAAATAGATCAAAACAAAAGAAAATAATAGAAGAAGGTGGAGGATCAAGAGAAGAACAATAAAGTAAGGAGGAGAAGGAACGCAAAAGACAAGATGGGAGATTAATTTACATGAACTCCAACTCCAATGCAGGAAGATTCAATCCTTCAATTTTATGGATGCATTCAAAGATAAAAGTTATTGCTTATGAAAATCTTAATAGAACTTTATCAATATAGAATTTTACCATACTATAATGGCATTGAAAAATAATATATTGAATAAAAGGTGAGGATATCTAAAATTTTGAAGACTTCAAGCTCCTTATAGATAAATAAATAAGTTTTATCTACAAGTATTTATAGTTTACACAACCATCGTTACAATCTTTGAGAACAAATAAGATTAATATACAAAATAAGTTTATTAATCCTTGACATAGGATTTTTTTTTTATTGTATCTAATATTATCAAATACATAAAGAGGACCGTAGGAAAATCAAGGTAAAGAAAGCTCAAGAAACCAAAGAAGACATCACTAAAGATATAGAATGAAAGCAAGATGAAAAGTAGGTAGAGGAGTAGGATGGAGAATAAAATTACATGTATTTTAGCTCAATAAGGAAGATTTAATCATTCATTTTTATGGATCGTGTATTTAAAAGGTAAAGGTTGTTGCTTGCATAATATTTCTAGCAAGTATAACTTCATCAACATGACATAACAAAGCTATGCCATGTACAAGTAAAGAAGATATATAGGACAATTAAATACAAGGTAAGGATATTGAAAAATTGAAGCTCTCTATGAATAAAAGTGCTTTGCATTCAAGTTTTTACATTTTAAAATGGATGGAACAATATTATTTTATAATATTCCTAGTTAGAATATTTGAAATTGTTAAACATTACTATATAAAATAAGTTCAACATAGAATATAAAAAGTTACACTATAGGAAATTACACATAATGGAGATCAAATAAGAATCATGGTAGCTCAAGTTCAAGGGTCTATTGAAAATTTCAATAAAGAACTAGAGGAAAAAGAAGAGGAGAAACATAAAGAAAAAATAAAATATCCTTTCCCGTTATGTGGTAAATAATGTGGAAGTCAAAGAAGTTTCTAGAGATGTCGAAGAGACAATATATAAATATCCAAATTATTGCGTAGGGAAAGAATCATTCATCAAGGAATGATACTACATAAAATAAACTAGCCAATCACTATGAAATTGCATGAAATCAATGGAGCAATTATAGTAATAAATGTTGAATGACAGAAATAATATTTTTTGATGGTAGAAAAAAGGAAAATGAACTATGTGCAATGAAGAGTGGTATTATATGGGGGCAACAAAGTGTTCAACATGGATGACAATCTAGTCAATATAAACCACAATGGATATTGCGTATGGATAGTTGGATGGTAGGACATGGTAACATACTTGTAATAACCTACATTGCTCTTACTTTATGACTCATTTTTTCTTGTTTCAAGGACAAAACACAAATGGAACTACATAAAATATTATGTATAGATGGGTTTGATATGTAGGTGGATGAATATCTGGACACCTAACATGTACCCTTTCAATTGTTTTTATTAAGTCATGAATACATTAAGTAATTAGGATGCCCAAACATGGATGACTGATATTTATCCCCCCATTAAGTAATCTAAAGAATTTTTATATAAATGAGATGGATCTAATTTAGGGTATGTAAAGAGCATGCCAAGTGTTTGAGACCTCTTAGATATATACCATGTAGTGACTTCTTCTATGAGGAGTATTTTATGGTGTTACCCTACTCCAAGGGTTTATAATTGTATTATAGGAAATGGTGAGAAATTTTATGAAGGAAGATCGCTCACCAGATCAGATATAGATGAGGGTATGCTAAATTATAAACACCCCTAATTGACTCACCTTCAAACCCAAATCAGATTAGCACAAACCAAAGGGTGAAGAGGTGCTAATGCAAGCTCTAAATTTTATGATGAAATATGATTTGGGGATGGACTCCTTTAATGTTAAGAAGTTAATGATATGAAAAATGTATGGATAGAAATTTATGTTATAACTAAGGAAATGACAACTAACAAGATGTGATATAAGATCTGATGCATACAAGTGAGTGATATAGGAAAATGGAAAGAGTGAACTTACCTTGAAGCTAAAGGGAACAAATGAACTTCAAAACTTTATTTCAATGTCCAGGATCTATCAAAATAAAAAATGGTTATAGATCTAGCACTTCAATACTTATGAATTCCAGTTGTGAAAATTATAGATTCGAGGGGTCCTATTTTGACTAAAGTCAACCTTGCCCTAGAGACTCCAAATCTAATGAAATTTGTAAAGAATTTGCTACTACTTCTATAACTCCTAAAATCTAGATTTGGAACTCTGAAAACCTATTCCCATACACAAAAATAAGGGTAAAAGGTTGTGGAAAGGCTTTTTATACTTACTATGGAATTCAATATTATTGGGATGACTACAAATAAAGATTAAGAAGAAAAGCCTCCACATTGGGCCCAAAGCTGACTTAAAAGTGATGCTCAAGGACAAAGACAACTTAGGTTAACCTTGTCCAAGAAGAGGCCAACTTAGTTCAACCTAGTCTCAACCTTTTTAATTTTGAAGTGGATTCAAATCTTGGAAAATATGAAAAATTTTGGGGAGAGAAAATAAAATAAGAGAGAAATGAAGCATAAATACATTCAAATCTATGATGATTAAATTGAGGTCTAATAGGTCCCAAAGTCACCAATCATAGGTGCTAATTTTTTAGGAAGGTATATTTATCTCCCACTTTAGAGAGTATGAGATACAATCATACTCATGGTAAAGTAAATCAAATGCATACATGATCTCATTAAGGTAAATGAGACAAGGAAACATTGAGCCCCCAAATGACTTAAGTTCTCATCAAATTAAAAACCAAATTTTGTGTGTGTGTGTGTGTGTGTGTGTGTGTGAGAGAGAGAGAGAGAGAGAGAGAGAGAGAGAGAGAGAGAGAGAGAGAGAGAGAGAGAGAGAGATAGAGAGAGGGAGAGAGAGAGAGAGAGAGAGAGAGAGAGAGAGAGAGAGAGAGAGTCTTGTTGTGAATTACATAAGGGAAAAGTACTACAAAATATGGAATTAAATACTCTAGAAAATTGTACTACGCTAGTTCAATTCATAAACAAAGTTCAATCCTTAAAGTAAAGTGCTTCCAATATGGATCCAACAATAGAGAAATTAATCCAAAGGAAGATAAGCTTCCCATAGGAATGAGAGAAGGATCCTCAATCAAAGGAACAAGTTGAGGACCAAATAAAAATGAGGATCAATATAAGGAACAACTAAAAAATAGCATCGAATTAATATGTGTGTACAAAACATAAAACATAGAGTGGAGTGTATGCCCCCACATTAGATTTATTGCAAATATCTTGTTGAGAGGAATTTCTTTAATGGAGTGTATAGATATCCTTAATAAATGTTTCCACATTGAAATGCACCCAATAAAGAACAAATCAAGGGAAATGGGCACATGAAAAGAGAGAGCACAAAAGGGATCTACCAACTCTGGGTTTAGTAAAATCAAGATATTATATCAAAATGAAATGTCATAAAAATGAAAGGTCATAGAACTACAAGTACAATGGAAGACAAACAATGTAAGAATTATGAAGAAGAGTTTTTTGGGTTGATATTACAAAGATAAAAAATAATAGGAAGCTATCATTATGTATTATTGTAAAGTAGACAAAAAAAAAGACACATCTATAAATAATGGTACATGCACAACATAAAATGTAAATACATAGAGAAAAAGAGAGATACAAATAGAAGAATGTATACAATATTGTGATTTGTTTACCACATTACACAAAAAGAGAAACAAGGGTCATTTAAAGAAATCTAAATAGGATAGAAAACATGCAACACATCATAGGAGAATTATATTACAAGGAAAACACATAGAATGCACTACACAAGAGGAGTTATTTAAGCATATTGTCTACCCCCATATTGGTCTATAGTATTTTGGGACATTAGAAAACTCACAAGAGTAGAAAATCAAGCACAACAGATGAAATAATAATCAATTCCAAACAAGGACCCTATTGTGAAGATAATTCACTTTATTTATCACTAGGAGTAATAATTAAATAATAATTGTGAAAGCATAGAAGATAATTCATGATCAAGGCAATGAGACACATGCCACACTTGAAGGAATATAAGGAGTAATAAGTTCATGAAGACTCACATTTATAGGATTGGGATTTTGAATCGAAGTTATTATAGGTGGAACATAAGTGGACACACTAATAATACATGTATAGGTATGCAAAGAGGTCTGAATAATGGTAGGTAGAACAAAGCCTACATCTTGACAATAATCCCTATTAGATTTGGCATTGGATTCAATGAGATGAGAAATTCTACATTTTAGTACCATTTTTATCATTGCGAATAAGATTCCTTAAGCCTTATAGAGAAAAACTTAGAGCTTCAGTATTATTGTTTTCTTGACCTAGCCATTGTTCCAACTTGTCAAAGTCATGGGGAAGTTTTTGGAATTGGACATGAGGAAGCCTATTAAATGATTATTCTTCATCATGAGAAGAATGGGAAGAATAATTCTTTGTAGTAGGATGGGGATCACTAAGATGCATGTTGATCACATTAGAAATCCTAGAAAAGGAGGGATCAAGATCAAAGGAACCCATAAGTTCATGCATTCTTCTAACCATAATATTGTAGATTGGAATCAAATAGATAAAGCTTATTCATAAGGGAATGAAAGGAAGATAAATGCAGCACAATTTCATAGAAAAATACAACTAACTATCAAATTTAAGCATGTTTTATAAATACTAACTATAAAGTGAATTCAAAGTAGATTTAGAGATGTATTGACGATGAAAGATATTATCTAACACCAAAAGCATGCAAAGGAAATCTAACACCAAGATTAAAAGAGGAATGTTGTAAGTCAAGGTCACCAAAATATATTATAAGAAATGATGAGCAACTCTATAAAGGAAGATCACTCATCGATTCAAATGTGTATTATGGTATGATACATTATGAACATCCCCAAATGGCTCACCCTCAAATCCAAATTAGATTAGCATAATTGAAGGGATGAAGGGTTACTAATGCAAGATAAATTTGAGGATAAAATATGATTTGAAGATGAGTTCCTTTAATATTAAGATATATATGATATGTAAAAGTGATATACAAATATATGAAGGGAGATTGACACTATGAATAAGGAAATGATAACTAATAAGATGTGATATCCGATTTGATGCATAAAAGTAAGTGGTAGAGGAAAATAGAAAGAGTGAACTTACCTTGAAGCTAAGAGGGAACAAGTGAACTTTAGAGCTAGATTTGACTGTTGTAGAGCTTTCAAAATCAGAAATGGTTTGGATCTAACACACTAAGACATGTAACTTTTGAGTATCAAAATTTAAGATTCAAAGGACTGTGTCAACAAAAGTTGACCTTGTCCAAAAAACTCAAACTTGTCCTAGAAACTTTGAATCTAATACAACATGCGAAGGATCTACCATTGGTTCTATAACTCACAAAATTTGGATTTGAAACCCCAAAAACCTTCTCCCACACACAAATAATAGGGGAAAGGGGTGTGGAAAGGGGCTTGCATTGGTCAAGCCCCTATCTATGAATCAACCTTGAAATGAAATATAAATTGCATAAGAAAAATAATGTAAACAAGGCAAATGTCAGATTTATCATGAATGAAAATCCTCATTCATCTAAAGGATGTAGAACTAAGTCAAATCCATGATGATGACTAAAATGCGTGTTTGGAATGTGTTGTATAATCAAGGATGCCTTTACAAATGCAATAGATATGCTCTTTCCAAACCTAGATCTTGAATGAATGTAAGCTTGAAATCTTGAATGTAGAAGAAGAATGGATGTATGGGTCCTCTTGCTTTCTTGAAAATTCCTCTACTTGGCCATCATAGGAGAGAAATTTGTATCAATTAGAGAAGATTGTCTTTTCTTGAATGAATGGAGAATTAACCATCTTTAATTAGATGCTTGCCTTGACATTTTGAATCCAAATCCTCGATTAGCTTGATTGCACTTGCTCTTGAAATCACCATTGACATGATAATAATGGATTGCTCATAGATTGTGGATGTTCAAATGAGAGCCCTTAATGTCCTTTTATGTTCAGTTCAAGATTCAATATTGTTAGGTTAACCACAAATAAAGACCAAAAAGAAAAAAAAACCACATTGGGCTTGAAGCCCACTTAAAAGCAATGCTTAAGGACAAGGCCCACTTGGGTTAGCCTTGTCCATGACAAGGTTGACTGAGTTAGACCTAGTTGTGAAACTGTTAATTTTTAAGTGGATTCAAATCTTGGGAAGTGTGAAATGTTTTGGGAAGAGAAAATGAAAGATGTGGGAAATCAAGCATAAATATGTTTATATATAGATGGGGTCTAATAGATCCTAAAGTCACAAATAATGGTTGCTAATTTTTTAGGATGATACAATACCATTTATGTATATATTGATATCAGAACATCTTGGTCCATAAATATCTCTCGTGGTGTACATGATCTATCTTATACATATATTATTTATGTTACTTAGTATGTGAAGTATGCAATCATAAGGGTATATGATGCTAACACATGTATTCATCACTATAGTGCCCCATTGGGCAATACCATGCCCCTGTAGACACATTTGCATAACATAAGACATCATTGATAAGAAAAACTTCCTATTATTCCATCATCTTCCTTTTCTCGTCATTTAATTGATATCCTCACAACTACCTCCCACCCAACCAATCTTACCTTGGTCTTACTTCTATGTTCTCCCTTTTACTTTTTAATCTTAATACAACCTCAATGCCTATATTTATTTATCATCAAAATTGAAAACTCACTTTCTAAGATTACTTTTAATTAAAATTAAATGTAATCTATCAATAAATAGACATCTAAAATGAATAATTTCACTTTTGGATTTTTTTTTAAACTATGCTATCCGAGTCCAACCACTTAAGAAAAACTAAAACAAAGCAAAACAAAACCTTAATGGATAATGGAACATCCTCTATTTAGATTCTAAACCAAACAATCATATCAAAGTGATTCATAGATTTTATCTATTCAGAATTTACCGCTAAATTTCTAACGAATGGGAGAGATGTCCCATGCTTTTTTCTTTAAAAAACATAAAGACATTTCTTTTTGATCTTGTACATCTCATATATAACTTGAAATGTTAAAAACAAATGCCACATAGTGGCTAAACACTATAATAAATATAAATTATTGATATAAATTTTTAATTAATTTTAAATAAAATTTATTTTAATCTAAAATTATGTTGCGATATATTATAATATTATTTAATTATATTTTAGCTGTATATAATATTCTCTTAAATATACTAATTTTAAAAATTATTTTGTTAATGAAATTAAATATTATGATTATAAATTTAAACTATTTAAATTAAGATATAATATCAATCATAAACATTTAAGAATTTTTTTAGATAATAATAAATATAACTATAATATTCTTAACATCTAATAAAAAATTATTTAAAATAACTATAATCTTTAATATTTATTTGGAATGAACATTCACTTTATGCATTCTACAAAATTGTAAAAATTTTAGCTTTTTATATTCCTAAATTTTCTCATATAAGACTTAAACTGTCATAACTTGTCATAACCAATCATATAATGGATAAATTCTTTTCACAAATTTTTAACTTAAAAAATGTGCATGCATATTATAACAAAAATATAACTTATTGTACATACAAAGAAATATGTAATTTTAATTGGTAGATATTGGTTGGAGAAATTATATTTAATAATAATCAGTTAACTATTGGAATAAAAAACTGATACAATAGTACTTAGCCTAAAGGGAGTACTAACAAGTGCCACATAGTGGCTTATTACTTGCCTTTAGTTTTATATAAATCTAATTTTAATTTACTAAATTTATTCTAGTATGTTAAATTTTTTTATTAATAAATATAACTATTGATATATTATAAATAAATTATAATACAAAAATGGTAATATTTTCATAATAATAATATAAAATAATATTTTAAAAATAAGTATATAATACAAATAATAAGAAAATACAATATTAAAATCTAAAAATCTAAATTAATGTACTTACATGAAAAAACTATTAAACAAATATGAATCACATTAACTTAATAAAAAATTAGTCTTAAAAAGTATTAGTTTTAATCCGACCAAAGGTATATGAGTTCACCCAATCAAATTGTAGAAAAATATTTTATAAAAATAGTAAAGTTAAAAATCTTACTTCTATAATATGCAATGTAATAGTTTGATAAATAAATTAAAGAATGATTAATTTGAACATGTAGAAATCAAAAAATTTAATTACTAGTTAAAATCCAAAATGTATCACAATAGTACTTAGTCTATACCAACAAGTGCCACATACTGACTTAGTACTTGCCTTTAGTTTTTATATAAATCTAATTTTAATTTAATAAATTTATTATAGTATGTTAAAAAAAATTAATAAAAAAAATTATTGATATATTATAAATAAATTATAATATGAAAATAGTAATATTTTCATAATAATAATATAAAATAATATTTATTTTTTTAGTATTTTTGAAAGGAAAAAAATTATATTCTAAGAAAATATAATATTAAAATGTAAAAGTCTAAACCAACATACTTACATTAAAAAAAATTGTTAAAAAAATATAAGAGGTAAATGCACTCAATCAGATTGTAAAAAAATACTTTCTAAATATTGTAAAGTTAAAAATCTTAGATTAATAATTTGATAAACAAAATTTAAAAATGATTAATTCAAACATATAGAAATAAAAAATTTTAATCATTAATTAAAGTAAAAAATCTAAAAAGTATCACGATAGTCTACCGACAAGTACTAAGACAAATATAACAAACAAAAACGGAGAGAGATTTATATTTGAAGAAAATTGCTCGCATATTCCATTTGCCAGATGGGCAAAGCTGAGGTAAATGTGAACCAACTTGTGTAGTTTTCGGGGATCTGCTTACTACAGCATTTTGTGGTAAAGAAGTTTTTATCCCTTTCTGTCTGTTGTGGTGTTGTATTTTGGTTTTCTTAGAGAAATGCAGTCATTTGTGCCTCCGCGTATGTATGGAAACAGGATGTTCAGTATTGGACTGGAAGTCTTCAATTCAGAAGGGATGTCTAACACCGTTGGTAAGGTATGCAATTTCTGGCTCATGAGTTTCATTTTCATCCCCTCCATCCCTCAAATTCCGTGTGATATGAGGATTAGTGTTGGTTTTAGGGTTTCCAGTCAACTGCATTGATTTTTTGCAGTGTTCAGTTCGTGTGACCGGTTTGGTGGTTTTGGATTAAAATTGCACAGTGGTGCCAAATAGGCTAAACGATAATGGTGTGAGGATTTAATTTGAGCTGATGGTTGTTTCACCGTTTGTAAGATTTGTTTACATTTTGGAATTCAGCTGTAAAGTTAACTCTTTTGAGTTTGTGTGCGAGTTTTTCTATATTTTAATTTTTAGTAAACTAGGGTTTAAGGATCAATGGTTTCATTGTTTCAATTTTCTATAGAGATTGATGCGTTTTATTATTGGTGTTTTGCGGGTAGGTGTTTTTGTAAACTTGAATTTGTGGTTAAGTCAGAAGCTCATTTGGTTTTTGATTTTAAGATTCAGTTGATTCCTATGGCACATGGGTCATGCCATCCTACTCTTGGTTAGGTAGATTGATGTTGTTAAGGGCTCATTAAGGTTTTGTGAGTTTACAAGATATGGGGCTTCCATGGGGGATCGATAGGGCATAATCCCAAGATAAATGTTTAGTGTTGAATGAAATCGGGTCAATTACCGAATCTAATCAGGTGCAACTTGCCAGGCGCAAGTCCACAATTACTTCGACTGGGAAGCCAAGTTCAAGTCTTGAGTGACTTTGACTTGCGAGGGAATAAGCTGGATGGTTGTCATGTAGAGGGTACTCACATATAGGAGATAAAAAGCCCATTATCCCTAGAAACATTTTGAGTATTGAAATTTAACAAAACAGTGTATTCAACTCTAGCTTCAACTTACTAGGTGCAAGTTGGCTGACTTCAATTGAGATGCCAAGTGCAACTCTGGATTGACTTTGATTTGTCATCGAGTCTTATCTTGATGGTTTCCATGCAAGGGGACCTTATTGATAGAAGGCAAAATAAATTTCCTTTGCATCCTTTTGTACCTTGTTAAAAGTGAATATGAGATTTGTGATCATGTACTTCTTTGAGCATGCTGTAAAGATATGCAATCAAGTTGTCATGTGCACAATAGCTAACTGTTTAGTTTCTAGGCATGGAATGGGCAAATATTGGGTCTTTAAATCTTGATGCTTAGTATTTCTTCTCAGTTAAGACCTATGAGCTGTCATTTGCCAAAGCTATATAATTTTTTTGATTAAATGGAATTGTAATGAGTGAACACAATGAGATTCTTATTTAATCTTTATGTTTTTGGGAATATAAGTGGTAAATGATAGTCAAGGGATCTGCATTGTGAGAACTGAGAAGTAGCCACTTTTATAAGTACAAGATGTAATTTCGTATATGTAGCTTGATTTAGTGATTGGCATCTAAAGCATCTTCTCTGGAGTAGTTGTGGCATTTATTTTGATAAAGTGATCATCAAGTTCTGTTTTTGTATGGAGTTACTGTTAACCACCAGTTTCATTTTGTTAGATGCAAGGCAATTAGGATATTGTTGGTCAACACCCACCAGATTGAATGTTGATAGACACAACGTCAAAATTCCCAATTTCTCCTATGTCTCCTTTAATAGTACATTGGTCTTTGATCCGCCATCAACAATTGTATTGGTGAGGATTGTACCTAGTGTACTTGTTTCCACTATTACAAGATGCCTTCTGTTGTTCACTGCTAGCAATATTGTTCTTGTTGAAGAGCCAACCGGAATCTCCATGTGGGTTGTTGCCATACAAATAGATACATTTGTAGTGCTTGTGATGCCCGCACTCAGTCTTGACATAGTCTCAAGAAGGTCTTTGATCTTTATTGGCACTTTGGTCTGTAGCACTTGTCTTAGGACATTCTGCTTGAACTCCGTATGTAGCAAAGTACTGGTAGTGTCATTTGTTTCGCTTTGCTCCTCCATCATTTTCTTCTCAACATGGGCTTTATTTGCCTACAACCTCTTCTTTTCCGTATGAGGGTACACCATTTTCAGGCAGTTCACATCCTTGTGGTCCTTGGGATAACACTATTTGCACAAATACTCCTCCTTTGACTAATCTTGAGCAAAGTATCCCCATTCATTATAGTCCCGACATTGAATTATTGGTCGGCCTATGGCGTTGTACCATATCCAACTACAATTGTTTTTATTGTTTTACTACCTCTTTGGTTATTCTCGTAGTCACTGAACAATGCAGTTTCATTGGTCGACTATTACATGCCACTGCTACTGCAAAGAGTAATTGTGCATTTCAGGACTTTATATTATATGGGTAGTCTTTGGTGGAGTGTCCCAATACTTGACAAATGTCATAAAATGCCTTTCTAGGATATGTGCCATTTTTGTAACCTTCCTTGCAATCTGCGCACCACATTCCCCTTTGCTCTTGCTAGTACTCTTCATGGCCTTGATTCCTGTCATCATTTGGTGTATGTCCTTCTGTAATGCTTGCACCTTTGTGATTGCTACTTGATCACCACTCCTCCCTTTTGAAGAGTCATCATCATCTGACCGATTCTTCTTTTTCCATGACGTCTTGTTTTCACTTTCAATATTTATGGTCTAATTCTAAGCATCCTCATATGACATCATGGGAGCAACTTTCATCTTCTTTCTCATGTAGGATCTCAATCTCTCTACGGACCAGTGTTTCTTCAATCATTCTCTGGTTGATTCTCCATTTTCTCGACTAGCTCCTTGAGCTATGGATTGTATGTTCTCACAATTTCATGATTGCTTTGCTTCATACTGTAGATCTTTGCTACAATCTCATAATCATTCTGAAGCATTTTGAATTGTACCTTGAATACATTCTTCAAGTCAAACCATGTGCCCGCCTTGGTTTTGTCTACTTTAGAGAACCAATCTATTACCACCTTTCATAGTGTTGTGGGAAATTGTATGGCCACTTATCTTGGCTGGTTTCCCCATTGGCCAACCATATTGTTTTGCACATCCTACAATGCCACATGAGATCCTCTGCTTCATCCCCCTTGAACTTAGGCAACTTTAGATTTTTTGACTTATGACCACTCTGTGTACTTGGTTTGATTGGTATTGTTCCTAAGTTCAGTGCACCAAATAGGCTTGAAAAAATTGTTTTGACTACGACACCTTGGCATGCTCCTGAAATTCTCAGTTGCACTTGTATCCTCTACGTGTTCATCTTTGATGTGCTCCTGGCCTTTGATTGCCTTGACTCCCTTTGGTACGGGGTCTCTAGTTCCACTCCTCGACAGTCCCTAGTGTCTTGTGATGTGAGGGTTAGGTCTCTTAGAGGGTGTCAGGTATTTTCTTAAAGAGTGTCAAGTATTTTCGATCAATTCAAATACTATGTCTCCTTCAACCAATCCCCCGCTGGTATACCCTTCGACAGTTTGGTCCACTACATCCCCCTCGACATTCTCTTGGTCCTCTTTAGGAAGCTCCTCTGTGTTCTTGCAATTCCCTTGAATTAATTCTTCTATAATTCTTTATAGCTGTCGTCTCCTCTTGGCTTGCTCTTCCAACCTTAGTGCTCTTTGAAGAGCTTCATACTTGTCCTCTTGTCACTTTAGAATATGCTTCCTATCTTTGTTCAAAGTCAGTGGCGTCAGCTATGTCCTTCATATGGATTGGGGATGCATTGTTGTCAATGACTCATCATGCTCCTCTTCCCTTTAGGTCTTCTCCTTGTATTGCTATAATATCTCTTGACCTTGATTGTCCTGATTTTCTTCTTCTCGCAGGCTATGGAGGGCAATGAAGTGTTGTGCCAAAAGAATTGGCGAGCGATACATAAGATGATCCATTGGTGGATTAGCTTGAGTGTATCCCAAACCACATTCTCAAGAACTCCTTTGTGTTCCATCTCCCTTTAGACGTAAGGCTTGATAAATGCCTTCAGTATATTTGCACAATCCTCTGTCTGTGCTCTTTCCCCTTTGAATTCTTTGTCACTGGTGACTTGTTTGCTTGTTTTTTGGCCCATTATAGGGTTCTCACCATGGCGTATGTCTACCATCTCCTCAAGTAGTTTGTTCTCCCAGATTTGTTCAAGGAATAATGCTAAATGTTTACCCTATAGTGTGAGTGTTCAAAACATAACAAAATGCAAGTAAAATGTAATAGTACATATATGCACAATGTATAGAGAACTCACACACATGAATATATATCTATATATATATATATATGTATGTATGTATGTATGTATATAATGTATCTCCAAAACAACCACAACAATATTACCAACCATGTTTCTAACACCTCTCGAAGTAAGTAAAATGCTATATATAAGTGTGTCGATTAGTTGCAAGTGCCAGCTGTGAGCAACCATTGGCCAACTACCGACCCCTCAACAACAACTAACAACTATTAATTATCCCGACAGCATCCTTTAGAACTAGGAGTAACTTCTACAAATTTGAAACTCATCTTAAACATGCTAACAATATACTGATACATGAAATACAACTTAAAGTATAAATGTCTCTTAAATCTTTATATGGCTTCTTGTAATCATGCTAACATTAGAGTTTAACCCAAAACATTGCATTATCCTCGAGGGATTTATTTGCCTACTCTCCATAAGAAATGGCATCAAAAAGGGCAACGACTTGGAAAATTCCACCCCAAGCTATTAGGTACGATCAACAATTGGGTTGTTGTATGGGACTTGGACAACATAAATTGCATATAAAAATAAATTTTATGGCCTGTAAATGTAAATTGCAAACAACACATTAAAATTAAAATTTAGGAATTTTAACCACAAAACGTCAACACAAGGAATGGTGCAACCAACATGAGGTGTACGACCAGCAAATAAACTTCTCAATTCACCCTCAATTAAGTTTAACAAACTCTGCAAAATCTTTACAAATGACTGTGAAATCCGCAACACAAAATTGGTACTTCGATTTGACTTAGAATGGGGAGTGTTGAAATGAAATTGTACAATCCAACTTGAGATTATCTTTCAAATCCAAAACTAGAAATCAAATGAGGATTTTCATTATCCCTTAAGATACCTTTTGTATCATTAAATAACTAGTGTGTACAAGCCCATATTTAGATTATTCGAAGGAGCTACTATGTCAAGCTGTTCTTTTGGTCGTTTCTAAATCTTAAACAACTTTAGTGAAATGGTAATGAGTAACTTAATAAGTCATCTAAGTTGTGGAAAGCATTGCAATGATTTTAGAATCCAATTGTGACCACACCATGATAAAACTAAAGTAGTTGGATGATGACTGGTGACAACTCGATGTCTTACTAAAAATAGATATGCTCTCCAACAAGTCTGGAGCACACACGAGGAGTCAAAAAACACTTTTGGAAGTGTTGTTATGATTCTCATTACGAATTGGATTCATTGCAACAAAGAAAAACCCTTAAATACCTAACATGTGTCCTCGAAGAACTTTGGAGTCTTTGTCCCCTTATTGATTAACCTATAGGAACTTCGGAATAGGCAAAGTGTCACCAAATTGATTTGGCTTGAGATGGTGAATTACAAAATTTGAAATGTAATTTTCGGGAAGGGTGAGTTTATTTCTTTGAAAAGCTGGGTGAATTACAAAATCTGAAATATAATTGTAGGGAAGGGTGACTTTATTTCTTTGAAAAGGTGGATGGAAGCAGTCATCCATCTTTGTGCAAATTTGCTTGTGTTAGTACTAGCACAAGGAAGACAAAGTTTGCAATGACATTGGACATGGGGTAACAATCTTGGCATGTGGACCAAAGTTGCAAATTAAAAAAGGACTCTATCAACACTTCAAGTATAGATGAGACATAAACGCACTAATCTTTGGACTATGATTTTTCCATAAGGGTTCACAAAGTATAAGCTTATAAGATTTGGTATTCTTGAACTACTAATATCATGTATGAGTTTGTGTCTAAAACATATGAGGAAAATTAAAAAATATGTCTCTCCTTGATGTGGTTTTCATCATAAATAAAGGTCTAAAGGGGGTTGGGGGAAGTGAGAGAACCTGTAAAATTATCTAGTTTGGGCGAATTGGCACACCTCATCAATAGTTTTCTTAAAAACACTTGAAAGCTGAAACCTACTATAGTCGAGAAAAATTAGGTTGAGACAGCTCACCACTATATGGGAATTGTTTACCTTTCGAAACCAAAAGTATCCATTTAAATAACTTTTGTAAGTACATTGGTCATTTTATGCTCTTTCTTGTGCGTCAGTTGATGTTTTTATTTTGTTTGGGATGTGTATAACTTCTCTCCGTTGATAAACACTTAAGAGTTAACACCAGCATAATGGATAGTAATCAACATTGTCCGGTGTAATGTCCCCATTTTAGCAGTTGACCAAGTGTGTGTGCGTTAGCCTTGTTCTACATGGTCCCGAGGGCTAACGAAGGGTTTAATGGGATCTTGGAGTGTTTTGGCCTAGTCATTTCCAGTTTGGGCCAAAACGAAGTTGATTTACTCAGTTTCAGGCATACTTACTATTTTTAGTAAGTCGGCAGGACACAGTGCAGGTCAATTTTGGTGATTGGATTCGATACTCCTCGGTGAGAGCTTTCCGATGAGCTATCACTCGCATTATTCGGAGTCCGATTACTAATACATTTTAATGCCTGAAGTTTTATTAAAGTAACGTCTAATTTAATTGTAAAATATTAAAGTGTTACTTTAATATTTATTTTATGGTGATGTGTACTCAAAGGAGACATAAGGGGTATTTTAATATATGTTTTATATTACACATCTTTTATCCCACATTGCCCATATGAGTTGAGCGGACCCGTGGGAATAGAATAAAAGGAAGCATTTGTGGCTTCATTAGACAGGTTGAATATGAGAAGAAATTGGTGTGTGAGTTGCAGCTTTGTTCTTGGCATTTGAGGACGTCTATCCTCTCTTGTAACATTCTAGACGTCATTCCCTTGGGGTTTGGCCTTTGGAATTCTTTCTTATTGGCTTCATTATCAGGCAGTTTAGTTGCATTTCCGGCTACAGGCAGATTTGATATTTTGCTCATATCTTCTTCACTACTTGTCCGACGCTTATGCCGCTTGGAGGGAATGGTATTATGAAGGTAGTGGACTGATTGGAGGACAAAGTATTGTAGCAGCAAGTTTGTAAGCATGGGCTGGAGTATTATGACAATATTGCTGAAGTAATTAGTGAGTTGATAAATCTGCCATGTATTTGGTTTTATGAATTCTGAAAATAACATTTTATTAGCAGCAGTTCATTTCCACTTTGCATATTATTGTAGTTCCTTTCTTGTTTATGTTGTATGATACCAATTCCATGCACGAAACACAACAAACAAATAAACGTTTGATTTCCAGAATTATAAGGGGTTTTAAGAAGTTGAATGCAAACTGTTTGACATAATTCCTTTCAGCAATTTGGTTTAGTTTTTTGGGACATCCAAGGGTGTCCATTACAGTGGTATCAGAGCTATAAGTCCTGCCATCCTGTGGAGGTCTTATAGGAAATTTGGAACAGCCGGATAGAGGGAAAAAGTAAGTAAAAAACACAGGCTAAGCATTTATGTTTGAGCATGCGACAGGGGTCTTATAATTTCCGCGATACCAGAGCAAGACAAAATAGGATTTCAGACTTGCAAAGCAAACAGTCTAGTACATCCGTGCAGGGGGACATTGAATTCAACCATACAGACACAGAGGAGATATTCTGTGATCAGGACAATAATATGGGTGATCGAGATGACAGGAATACAGGATTAGGCGGAGGCAGAAATGCTGGTCCAGATCAGGAGGAGGTACTGTTCCGACAGTTACTGGATACATTAGAGCAGGGGCAGCGTATGCAGCAGGAGCAGAATAGGCGAATGGACATGATGTTGCAGCTCATGGCTAGACAGATGGGTGTCAATATTAATCCAGGTGATGCCAACAACAGAAACAATAACAACGGGGGAAACAATAACCATGAAGGCCAAGGCAACAACAATGGTCCTGAGAATAACATTAATGGTAATAATGGACACGGCAACAATGGGAATGAGGCTGATAACTTTAGACACGTTGCACGCCCAGCACGGACTGCGAGCTCGAGACCTCTTCTACCCACTTTTCCACCCAGAGATCCGGTTCATCTAGTAAACGAACCGCAGATTACCGAGTTACAGGATCAGTTCAGGAGGGACTGGGAGGCTAGTGGACCAGAGTTTCAGGCGGATATTTCTCTTAGAGATTATATGGACTTGAGGATGAGACACATGCCTAAAGCAGGAGGGAGGAATCAAAACTTTGAGCTGAGGAAGAAAGTTGGAAAACTTTCTTTACCTTATTATGATGCTTCAGGGAAGATGACTGCACGAGCTTGGGTGCAGAAGGTAGATACATACTTGCAGCTAAATCCTATGCTTGAAGAGGAGGCTATCAAGTATGCGGCTATGCACTTGGATGGCATTGCACATGAATGGTGGCATCATGGCATGGTGACTTTGGGGCATAATCAGATTACATCCTATGAGGAATTCACTGAAACATTGATTGGGAGATTTGACACTAAGGATCCTGAGTTACATTTCAAGGAGCTAGCACAGTTAAAACAGTCAGGTTCTGTGGATGCTTACATTGCCGAGTTTCAGCGCTTGTCTGTACTTGTTACTGATATCTCTTCTAGGAGATTGGTGGTGTTATTTTGTGATGGTCTTGCTGATCTATTACGAGGTTGGGTGAAGGGACATGATCCACTCACGTTAGCTGAAGCAACTAAAAAGGCACGAGATTTAGCCCCTTCGGTATACAAAGGAAAAAACCATTCAACAGATTCTTCCTACCGCAAGGACAAAGACAAAAAATCATTTCAGAAAGAGTATAGCAAACCCAAAGAAGGATCAAAAGGACTAGACAATGAAACCTTGAATGAACTTCGAAAGAAGAAGCTGTGCTTCCATTGTAGAGAGCCTTGGGACTTATCTCATAAATGTTCTCTCAAGGCTAAGGCAAATCAAATGGAGTATTTTTCAGCAGAAGAGTCAGAGTCAGAAGGGGAGGATCAGCACTCTGATTCAGATGAGGGTAACACTATAGAGGAGAGCAACATTCCTAAGGATGATAGATCGTTGGCACGCTTGACAGGGGCCCAAAAGGCAATCACATTTAAGGTCAGGGGTACTATCCAGGGGCAGAAAGTGATATCTCTTATTGACACTGGGGCTACACATAACTTCATAGATGCACAGTTGGTAGCCAGGAGAGGGTTACAGACAGAGGAGCATGATGGGTTTAGAGTCATGGTGGCTAACGGTGATAAGTTATTATGCACTCGGAAGATATCTAATCTTCGCATCAGGTTTGGAGATGGCTACGAGTTGGAGGATGAGTTCTATGTTGTGGACATGGGAGATTATGATGTCATCCTCGGCATGACATGGATGGCTTCACTAGTTGAGTTCACACTCAATCTAGCGAAATTGGAGATGAGATTCCAGCATGAGGGGAGAACTGTGGTACTTAGAGGGCTTTTAGATGGAGGTTGCAGAATAGTGTCCTTGAGGAGAATGCAGAGACTTTTTCGTCATGATGACATAGAGTGGGCGGCAGAGTGCCACATTATGCCAACTTCACCAGAGCCACAAGAAAAGAGTCATCCACTAGATGTCCAGAAGATACTCGATAGACACGCTAAAGTATTTAGCGATATTCCTCATGGGGTTCCTCCTGACAGAGGGATGGAACATGTTATTGAGCTCGAGGAAGGAGCCAAACCAGTTATGATTACTCCCTATCGTCATCCTAAGAAACACAAGGATGAGATAGAGAAGGCGATTAAGGATTTGTTGGAGATGGGGCATATCAGGCCCAGTAAGAGCCCTTTTGCTTCAGCAGTAGTATTGGTAAAGAAGAAGGATGGGACGATGCGCATGTGCATCGATTACAGGGCACTGAATAAGAAAACAATTAAAAACAGGTATCCCATTCCTAGGATTGATGAGCTGATTGATGAGTTGCATGGGGCATGCTTCTTCACCAAAATTGAGTTGCGATCCGGATACCATCAGATCAGGATGAGAGCAAAGGACATTGAGAAAACAGCCTTCCGATGTCACTATGGCCACTTTGAGTTCATGGTTATGCCATTTGGTCTAACCAATGCACCTGCTACATTTCAAAGTTGTATGAACCAGGTATTCAGGAAGCAGCTGAGGAGATTTGTCTTGATCTTCTTTGATGACATCTTGGTCTTCAGTAAGACTTGGGAGGAGCACTTACATCATCTAGAGGAGGTGTTATCTATTCTGGAGAGAGAGTCATTATATGCCAAGGAATCTAAATGTGAGTTTGGCATGACTGAGCTCCTTTACCTGGGGCATATCATTAGTGCAGATGGCGTTCGGGTTGATCCCGAAAAGATTAGAGCTATTGTAGAATGGCCTACTCCCACAAACCTTACACAGCTTAAGGGATTCTTTGGTTTATGTGGTTTTTATAGGAGGTTTGTTAAGGGATTCTCACAGATTGCTACACCCTTGACAGATCTTACCAGGAAAGGAGCCTTCGTGTGGACAGGGGCAGCACAGAGGTGTTTTGAGCATTTCAAGCAGGTAATGTCTTCATGTCCAGTTCTAGCTCTACCGGATTTCACGAAGCCTTTTGAGCTTCATTGTGATGCATTTGGTGATGGGATTGGAGCAGTATTGATGCAGAAGAAGCATCCCATTGCATTCGAGAGTAGGAAGCTCCGAGGAGTTGAGAAAAGTTATTCTGTCTATGACCGGGAGATGTTGGCCATAATGCATGCATTGGCCAAATTTCGATCATATTTGGTAGGTGGACGTTTTGTGATCAAGACTGATCACAACAGTATTAAATACTTCATGAGCCAGCGTGATCTTAATGACCGGCAACAAAAATGGGTGACTAAATTGCAGGCTTATGACTTTGACATAGAGTTTGTCAAAGGTAAGAAAAATGTGGTGGCTGATGCCTTATCTCGGAGACCTCACTTATGTGCTCTGGCAGAGATTTCAGGAGATTGGAGAGATCGGATTATAGCAGAGTATGTCGGAGATGCTTGGGCTTCTGGATTGATTTCAGGTACCATACAGGATGATCGCTATGAGGTGATAGATGGATTGATCAGAGTTCAGGACAGGGTTTATTAGATTCCATCATCACATTTGAGAGAGGCGATACTGAAGGCATTTCATGATGCACCCACAGCTGGACATCCGGGGGTCTTCAAGACCTACAGGCAGATCCGAGAGCGGTTTTCATGGAAAGGGCTCAAGGATGATGTTCAGAGGTATGTCAGGGAGTGTGTGGTTTGTCAACAGAATAAGGGAGAACACACATTTCCTGCAGGTTTATTACAACCCTTGCCCATTCCTGATAGGAAATGGGAAAGTATTTCGATGGACTTCATCACTGGTTTACCACGAGTGCAGGGAAGGGATTGCATCTATGTGGTGGTGGACCGCTTGACGAAGTTTGCTCACTTCTTTGCTATTCCGTCCACTTACACAACAGCACAGGTGGCAGATCTTTTCTTTAAAGAGATATTCAGGTTACATGGGCTGCCCAGATTCATTGTCAGCGACTGGGATAGTAAGTTTATGAGTGTTTTTTGGCAAGAGTTGTTTAGGTTGTGTGGTACAGATCTTACACCTAGCATTAGTTATCATCCGCAAACAGATGGGCAAACAGAGATTGTGAATAAATGGGCGGAAGGATATTTGAGGAACTATGTAACTACACAACAAAAGGCTTGGATCAGATGGTTGCATATGGGAGAGTATTGTTATAACACCACTTATCATATGTCCATCAAGATGACTCCTTTCATGGCACTCTATGGTTATGAAGCACCTAGCTTCATGGATTTAGTTTTGGGGGATAGTAGAGTGCCCAAAGCCAAAAACTTATTGCAGGATAGTTAGGACATCCTGAAAGTGCTCAAAGAGAATATACAACAGGCCCAGAATCAACAGAAATTGTATGCTGATCAGCACCGAATAGAGCGCAGCTTCGAGGTAGGGGATATGGTTTACTTGAGGCTACAACCATATAGACAGTCATCGCTCAAGAAGAGTGGAGCTGAAAAGTTGAAACCTAGATTTTATGGTCCCTACAGGGTGATTCGTAAAGTGGGCAAAGTCGCCTATGAGCTTGAGCTTCTAGAGGGCAATCGAGTGCACAATGTGTTTCATGTGTCTAGGCTTAAGAAAGCCATTGGTCAGAGTGTAGTGCCTTCTGCAGATTTACCCCCTTTGGATGAGGAGGGGAAGCTTGTGTTAGTCCCTGAGGCTATTCTGGATACCAGAGAGAGGAAGCTTAGAAACAGGATAGTGAAGGAGTATTTGGTCAGATGGAAAGACCTGCCGGAGGAAGATTCTACATGGGAGACTGAGCAGGTTATTCAGCAGGCTGGACTGAGATTGCTTGAGGACAAGCAATTTCAAGGGGGGCGGACTGTAATGTCCCCATTTTAGTAGTTGACCAAGTGTGTGTGCGTTAGCCTTGTTCTACATGGTCCCGAGGGCTAACGAAGGGTTTAATGGGATCTTGGAGTGTTTTGGCCTAGTCATTTCCAGTTTGGGCCAAAACGAAGTTGATTTATTCAGTTTCAGGCATACTTACTATTTTTAGTAAGTCGGCAGGACACAGTGCAGGTCAATTTTGGTGATTGGATTCGATACTCCTCGGTGAGAGCTTTCCGATGAGCTATCACTCGCATTATTCGGAGTCCGATTACTAATACATTTTAATGCCTGAAGTTTTATTAAAGTAACGTTTAATTTAATTGTAAAATATTAAAGTGTTACTTTAATATTTATTTTATGGTGATGTGTACTCAAAGGAGACATAAGGGGTATTTTAATATATGTTTTATATTACACATCTTTTATCCCACATTGCCCATATGAGTTGAGCGGACCCGTGGGAATAGAATAAAAGGAAGCATTTGTGGCTTCATTAGACAGGTTGAATATGAGAAGAAATTGGTGTGTGAGTTGCAGCTTTGTTCTTGGCATTTGAGGACGTCTATCCTCTCTTGTAACATTTTAGACGTCATTCCCTTGGGGTTTGGCCTTTGGAATTCTTTTTTATTGGCTTCATTATCAGGCAGTTTAGTTGCATTTCCGGCTACAGGCAGATTTGATATTTTGCTCATATCTTCTTCACTACTTGTCCGACGCTTATGCCGCTTGGAGGGAATGGTATTATGAAGGTAGTGGACTGATTGGAGGACAAAGTATTGTAGCAGCAAGTTTGTAAGCATGGGCTGGAGTATTATGACAATATTGCTGAAGTAATTAGTGAGTTGATAAATCTGCCATGTATTTGGTTTTATGAATTCTGAAAATAACATTTTATTAGCAGCAGTTCATTTCCACTTTGCATATTATTGTAGTTTCTTTCTTGTTTATGTTGTATGATACCAATTCCATGCACGAAACACAACAAACAAATAAATGTTTGATTTCCAGAATTATAAGGGGTTTTAAGAAGTTGAATGCAAACTGTTTGACATAATTCCTTTCAGCAATTTGGTTTAGTTTTTTGGGACATCCAAGGTTGTCCATTACATCTGGGTACTGAGTTGAGGAATGGATTGTGCTGCAATACATCCCATCATCTTCCTTGGGCTTTCTAAAGACTGAAGGAAATGAGATTTAATGTCTCAAACTGCCCAGTAAATGCTTCCTTTATGAGGTGGTACTCCTTCAGTATATGTTTAGTTGCAAATGTACTACATTGCAGAATATTGAAAATTGAGTGTTGCATTCTTCTGGGCTTCAGTACTCATGAGATCATTGCCTGTACCATTTTGACTGCTTCAGAAATTTGCTCAAAATGCATATTTTATCATTTCTTGGATCAATTGTGAAAGTCGTATGGATGTTCCAGTTGAGGCTCTTCAATTATACAGGCATGGTCCCTGAATTTCTGCAAATTTTTTATTTTTTTTGCTCAAGAAACGGCCTAAGCCTTTAGATTATATTTTATTAATGAAAAGATATTTTACAATCCTACGTTCAAATGGGCGAATTTCTGCAAATTTACCATAATAGATAGGAAGCCTCTTTGACTTACTTGCAAACATTCAAGTAATTTCTTTTGTAAGTGCAAAAATAAACATTTAGAAATTAAAAATACTTTAAATTTTCCAAGAAATGGGTGAGTGGTGGATATGCTATTTTCTATGCAAAATATGAGGGGTAAAATAATAAGTTTATGCAAAAATGTTAAGTAGAAAGTTAGATACAAAGGATACTTGGATGAATAGTGAGGTATTTTTGATTTTATTTATAATCATGTCTGCAAATGGGGTGTTAAAAATACAATTTTTAAGGGGGAGTGGGGAGGGATGTGATTACGATTTATTTTATTACACCATGAATGCAAGTCTCTGTCCATGTTTTATCAAGTGAATCCCCTGGGCCTAATGTCAGATTGCCTTCTTACAAAATGTCCTCCATTATTATTACAGCATAACCTTATTATATTTCTGCTAGGGTTAGGGGTTGGCTTGTTACAGTGGGGGGTTTTGAATGCAGTTCATGATCATATAATGTCAACAGGAGAATGTGAATGTGTTTAGTGATTGTACATATGCCTCCTTCACGTGTCAGCTAGAGTTATGGGCTGTCTTACTGCAGTGAGAGTATTTAAAACTGGGTTATGTTATTAAGATGACAACCACACCTCATGACTGCTAGAAACATGGGCTGTCTTATCTCAGGGAGAGAATTTGAAGCCAGGTCATGCTCTTAGAGTTTTCTGGATGACCCCCATTCCTCTACAGTTTACACTACAATCTCAGCATACGTTAGGGCCCGTTTGGTTGCTGGAATGTGATTCGAGAATTGGCATTCAGAAACCTTGATTTGGGATTCTGGAACTTGAAATCCAGATTACTGTTTTGAGGATTTGATTTGGGACCGTTTGGTTCACCAAGAATTCATTATGAGAATACATATTTCACCTGTTTGGTTACACATTTCTGGAATTGAAATACCGACTAGAATAAGCCTCGCTGTCTCAAACGACACCCGCTCTGCCACCATCACCAATCTCCCTCTCACTTGAACTTCATAATGCTGTACAAAGATCGAATGAATTTTAACCAGAATAACAATATCCACACCTATTTAGAGCATCCTCTAGCAGGATTCATTCTCTCGTACCAAATCCTCAGAATCACAAGCACATAATCCAGATAAATGTAGCATAAATAAGACAAAAATGAATCCAAAACCAAAGATTATACACCAAGAAATATCATGCCGACCACGTGACGACAGTAATCATGCTGATGACAAATCTTTAGCAAGGTCTTCAAAAACTTATATTGCAGTATGTTTACAGAGCAAAAAGGCAAATGTATGAGCATTTCTGAGGCTGTATCGTATATACCACAGTCGAATCAGCGTGGCATTGCATCACCAATGTAGCAGAGGAATCCATGAGAACAAATTTTTAACCAAAGAAAATGAAGGGGAAAACGTTTGGCAAAGATAAAATTGAGTGCAAATGGTTGAGCGCCAAAAAAAATTTAGGTCTGCCGGACATAAAAAAAAGTTTCTTTTGTATTAATTTGCAATGCTCATTTTTTCCAAAATTGGAATTAAAACAGGTATTCGAGTAATACCAACTATTTGGAAGGAAGACCGAATCCTCGAATTGGGGGATAAATGAGGATACGGAATTCTAATTTTCTTGTATTCCAATTCTCATTTCGTTGACCCAAACAATGGATTGCGATTTTTTTAGAATTCGCAATTCTAATACCTGTTGATATCCACGAACCAAACGGACCCTTAGAGTTATGGGCTTCCTTGTTCTTATAGGATTCACACTGGGGTCACACTCTAACTGATGTTACTCATTATCACTATACCATAACTAATTGAATAAAAGTTCTCTTGCATTGTAAAATCATTTTGCTTCTTCACAAGGCTTGGGGCTTTCTTTATTCTCTAGCATAAAACAGCTAACCCTTTACTATGTAGAGAACATGTTTATTGGCTTAGAAGTAAACTAAGTCTTTGTTTTTTTGTCGTTAGACTACTTCCTTTTGTTATTAGCTTGTGTGGCAAAAAGTGGTTGAGGTTATGCGCCACCTTTGAAGCATTTTGGTTCGAGCTTGGACAACATGTTTGTGTGATTATGCTTTGTTTATTTGTGGTTATTGACTGCTTTATTGCAGTGTGGATATGTTGAACCTTGGTCATACAGTTTGTACCTTATATCAAAACCCTACAGGCCCTTGGCGTGGCTGAATCATATTTTTTAATAATATTCATGCTTTAGCTTTACTGGGAAAAAGAGATAAACTTTTTGATTATATGTATCTTTTCATTAAAGTAAATTTTGCATTAGTATCTGTTTCTCATTAAATTTTTTGGATTGATGTGTCTGAAAGTTTGAATATTGTGATTGTAGTATTTATCCAAAGATATTTGAGGAATAATGGCGGCAACTCCAGTTCCCCCACCAGGGGGAATGATGATGGGAATGGAAGGAATGCAGCCTCCTCCTCCTCCTGGCACTGATATGACTGGCATCTGCTTCAGAGATCAGATTTGGCTCAATGCTGTTCCCCTTGATCGGAATTTTGTCTTTGATTATTTTGCACTTTCTCCCTTCTACGATTGGACATGCAACAATGAACAGCTGCGTAGGCGCTCAATTCATCCGCTTGACATGTCTCATCTATCGTATGTAAACTTTACCTTCTTTTGGAAACTTTTACATTAAATGCATGGTAGATATAAGGATTGCTTCAATGCTAATCTTGATTGATTTTCAAGGAGTCAGTGTGTGATATTATGTATAATTTTATGATATTTAGTACCCTAATGTAATGCTGAGATGAAATCCTGACCGAGTCACAACCTTATATGCATATGTTTTCAAATTAGTGTGAGTGCTAACTTTTCAAGTTTATTTGCAGATATTGGATCAGAAAAACAACAAAAATATAGAAAATATGACGACCCATAGGAAGCATACAAATATCATAAATTTGTATGCTGCTTAAAAATTTCCATTATTCTTAACAGAAATTAAGCTAATCAGTAAAGCCACAGTTCTTAAAAGCCCTAGTTGGATGAAGGGATGATGAGCAACAAAGAATTCTGGATGACATCCTGCTAGTGAAAGATTTTAATTTACCACCATTACTTTCAGGGTTACATTGAGACTCATCTGTGGGCCCAGCATGGCATCCTGGTTTCCTGCAATGACTTTGGGTTGAGGGGATAGAGATGAGACATCCCCTTTCTGCATCCTCTAACTAGTGAAAAAATTGGGATCTTCCCAAACTTCTAGATTTTCTGGGGAACATCTCTTGTTTTCTTTTTTCCGAGGACATCTTGCTAACCTCAAAACTAGTCTGCTGGTATGTGTCTGCTGAAATGGTGGTTTCTTTCAGGTTTGGTATGGCTGGATTCAGCCATACAACGTATATGTTTTTAAAAATATTTAAAAATAACAACATAAATATATTGAAACTAAATATATTAACAATAAATTCATAAATATAAAATAGAGTGAAATTACACAGATAATCTATAGTCATATATGATAATGTAACATACCAATTATATAATCCTAAATAAATAAGAAAAATAAAATTTCTGTAACAAGGAAAGCAAAAATACTTTAACACCAAATCATCATAACTGCATTCCATTTCCTATGAGCATGATTAAGAAGTATCAATAACTAAAGGTAGTTACCAACTAACTTCATATGAATCTGATTATAACCAATTTATCTTGTTACTATAACAGTAACAGTAATAAGATAGCTAGTTTCATCTTCTGAGTAATACCACAATCTTAGTATGCCTTTCTCATTAGGTTTTACTCCTTCACCTTTCTCCCATTCTTCGTCCTCTGCTTTTGAATCCGATGTTAACTCAGTTGGAAATATAAGAGGAGTAATTGAGAGGGGAGGGGTGAATGAGTTACCACAAAAATAAAACCCAGATCCCTTAGATGTCAATACAAATCAAAACCAAACTCTGTTGAAACTGAAAATACTGCTGTAACTCAGTTAGCATTGAATCACTCAGTAAACACTAAGAATCTTTGTTACTCGACAATTACTGAAATAAATGCTTCTTAAGATATTTAATGTTATTAACCACAATTAACTTAGTTGCAGAAACAAAAAACAAATAACATGAACACATATGACACCAGGATTTAACGTGGAAACCCAATTAGGGAAAAACTTGCAATTGCAACTAGTTACTATTTTTCACTCTTCTGAAGTGTGCCCTGTTAGGAGCCAACCCTGTTAAAGGTTACAAAATACACTGTTAGGTGTGACTTTGTTAAAGGATTTAATCACCTTGTTAGGAGTGGCCTTGTTAGAGGTCTTTAGACACTTCAATCTAGAAATGCCACTTTGTTAGAGGATTTGGCAAATAGTTGTTAAGCTAACTCTGTTAAGAGATTTGGTACACTGCTACAATTATTAGAGAGTAACAATGATACGACTTGATTGCTGATGCAACTATATTGCTGATTTCAGATCTTTGTTCTGGCTTGTATACTTGATCCTCCTTGATCAGATGAAATTTTGCAGCTCGGTCAACTCAGGATACCCTGCTATCCTTCCAATTCGCTTCCTTGATTATCTTTTCAATCCCATGCTTCTCTCATTTAATCCCACAACTTGACCTTATACTTATATCTTTTGCCTAGTCAAGTTGGCTTGAATACACTTACAAATATTCAATATTCATCCCTTAAGTTGGCTATACTTAACAAATAAATTCATCAAACTAAATATGCTGATTCAGGAAAATTCTTTGTTAGCCGGTCCAACTCGATCAACACTAAGTTAGAAAAGACTTTCTTCAGACTTTCTTTGTTAACCGTGTGAATTTGGCTAACACTGCATCCTGAACTGAATTCTTGTGGTAACTGAGTGAGCTTGGTTAACACTGGTTCCGTGCCAACTTCTCTTTGGTGCTTGAGTGAACTCAGCAGACATTGTCTTCCTACAAAGTTCCTTTGGTGCTTGAGTGAACTCGACAGATACTGTCTTCGAACATGATTATTTCTGGAATGCTCAGTAGACATTGGAAATTGTCTTCATCGCCCGAGTGATCTTGGCAGACACTGACTAGTAAAGATGTGACATTTTGTGTAACATCAAAGACATATACAATTGAACAATTGTTATCAACAATTTTCCTCTTTGGCATTGATGGCAACACAACATGTCATTATACAATAAAATTTTAGAGCAAAATAAGAATAAGGATAATATTGTTAGTTTCATTCTGATTCTCATCCATGAGAACTCCCTCTATTAGTGTAAACTCCCTCTGACATCAATCTCTCCCTTTTGAATGATTTTTTGATTATTTTGATTACAATTTCTCCCTCTTTTAGCAAACTTTCCTTCTTTACTCTTCATCTGACTTGACAACAAACTCTCCTGTTATGCCAAAAGCATAAACAACCACAAAATTTCTTGATATTGACAACAAACTCTCCCTCTCTGACATCTCATGCCAAAGATAGCATTCAATGGACTTCCTATGTACTTGATGTACTAATTCATATGCAATCTGTCCTTTACAATGCTGCATCAACTTGACTGATCTTCAACATGCTTAGTTGATGCATCACTAAAATCTGACTAGTGAGCTTCAGATAGGGGAATGACCCCTAGTTTACCTCTTAGATACAAAAATGCATCCTTAGGTAATGTTTTGGTGAATATGTCTGTAATCTATTCTTTTGTATTCACATATTCCAATCTTACCTCCTTATCTTGCACCAATTCTCTTAGGAAATGATACTTAATTGCAGTGTGCTTGGTTTTGGTATGCATCACAGGATTCTTGGAAATGTTAATTGCACTAGTGTTATCACAGAAAACAAGAACTGGATCCTTGATATCTTCCTTCATACCTGTCAACAGTTGTTTGAACCAAAGAATATTTGAACAATTGACTGCTGCAACAACATATTTTGCTTCTGTTGTTGACTGAGAGATACAATTTTGCTTCTTGCTTGTCCAAGATACTAGCCTCTTTCCAAGAAAGAATGCTCCACGACTGGTGCTCTTTCTATCATTAATGCCTCCTGCCTAATCAGCATCAGTGAATGCTTTCAATTCAAAGTTGCCTCCTTTCTTACACAGCAAACCATAATCTTCAGTACCTTTTAGATACCTTATGATTCTTTTGATTGCCATCATATGATTTTCTTTTGGATTACTAGAGAATTTTGCCACCATTCCAACTACTAATGCTATATTAGGTCTTGTATGCACCACATATTGAAGTTTTCCAATCATTGATTTGTATGTAGTTTGATCTACCTCTTTTCAATCATCTTTAGAAAGCTTATGTCCAGTAGACATAGGTGTTCCAATTGGTCTAGCATCATTCATTGCAAACTTCTTTAGTATCTCCTTGATGGATTTTGATTGAGTAATATAGATACCATCCTTCTTTTGTTGAATTTGCAAGCCAACAAAGAATTTGATCTCTCCAAACATAGACATTTCAAATTCCTTACTCATTTCCTCATAAAAAGATTTGCACAAATCAACATTTCCAATAAACAATGTATCATCCATAAAGATTTCTACCAACACAATCCTCTTATTTGGTCCTTCTTTGATGTATAGGTTGCTATTGTCATTAGTTCTTTGAAAACCAATCTTTATGAGATACTTGTGTAATCTCTCATACCAGGCTCCGGGAGCTTGTTTGAGACCATACAAAACTTTGTGTAGTCTGCAAACCATGTCCAAAACCTTCTGGTTGCTCAATGTAGACTTTTTCTTCTAAGATTCCATTCAGGAATGCTGATTTCACATCCATTTGATACACTTCGAATCCTTTGTGTGCTGCATATGCAAGGAGTGTTCTAACACCTTCAAGTCTAGCAACAGGAGCAAATGTTTCTCCATAGTCAATACTTTCCTCTTGAGCATAGCCCTTGCAAACTAGCCTTGCCTTATTTCTTGAAACTTCTCAATTCTCATTCAACTTATTTTTGAACACTCATTTTGTGCCAATTACATTCTTATCCTTGGGTCTAGGAACAAGAGTCCAAGTCTTATTCCTTTCAATCTGATCAATTTCTTCATTCATTTCTTCAATCCAACTTTCATTCTTTAATGCATCTTTTACAGATCTAGGTTCAAATTCAGTAAGCAAACATGTACCTTTTAATTTGTTCTTTGTCATTGTACCAATTGACCGATCTCCAATGATTTGCTTGGGTGCATGATGCCTTCTAACATATCCAACAAGTCTGGGCTCCTTTCTGAAATCACTAGGTTCACCATGATCTTTTGAATCATGTTCGGGTCCCATTGTCTGTGACTCGGTTTCCTCTTGTTGAATTTGGGTCCTTCTAATTGTGACTCAAGTTTCACTTGCTGCAACTCGGGTTGAACTAGAGATTTTGGGGACTTAGGTGGTGAAGGCTGCTGATTGCCACTTGCTTGAACATTAGGTACAATATTAGGTTCTTAGTAAAGAAAGTTTTTGTAGTCTTCAGGTTCCTTATTGCTTTGTTCTTTACTCTTTTCTGCAAACTCATCAATCTTCACATGTGCACTTTCTATAACTTGATGAGTAGACAGATTCAGATATTTATATGTTTTGCTCTTATTGAAATATCCCAGAAATATGCCTTCATCACTTTTCACATCATATTTTCCTTTTCTAGACTCCTTCAGAATATAACATTTACTGCCAAATACCTTGAAGGAACACACATTAGGTTTATAACCATACCATAATTCAAAAGATGTTTGATTTGAATCTTCATCAACTGAACTTAGTTTAAGGTATGAACTGCAGTGTTGATTGCTTTCTTCCAGTATTTGATACCAACATTCTTCTCTATCATCAGGGTCCTTGTACAATCCATGATTGATCTATTCCTTCTTTCAACAATGCCATTCTGTTGAGGTGTGCTAGGTGCAGGCACATGTCTTTTGATTCCTCTTTCATTGTAGAATTTATTGAATTCATTAGAAATGAAGTCTTCTTCTCTACCTAATCTTAAACATTTCAGTTTCTTTCCTGTTTCTTTCTCCACTCTAGCTAGATATGATTTGAACTTTTGAAAAACTTCTGATTTATCCTTTCAAATACATAACAATTATCATTCTTGAATAATCACTCCAATGTAGAGGTAGCACGAGTACAAGAGTGATGCCATGCCTCCCACCACAAATGCCAAATCACTCTAGAATATTGACATTAAAAGAGATGAGAGTTGCACTCCTCATCTTAAAAATAGAGAACACAGATTGAAGGGCCATGGAAGCCTCTCTTACCTTAATTTTGCTAGGTGAGACACTTATCTTGAGGTAATGACCATAAAAAGAAATTACATTATCACCAAGAATATTATTCCAAACCTTCTTCTGCCAAGGTATACCAGCCTATCCATAGAGGTTCCTATTCAACTCCAGGTAGCTTGAGGCGATAAAGAATCTACCTATAGGATCAGGACCCCAGGCAAGATATCCCTCTCTTTAAGAGAACTACAAAATCTACTCGCTAGGATCTTAACAAGCTGTTGCCGATCTTCGATATTAGCCCCACTTGGCCTCTCTTGAGGATCCTTAGAACAAACCACCTCCAATTGACCCATGATCTTAACAGTCTTAGAATCTTCAATCTTGTTCCACCTAGCTTTTGACAAAGTATTACAAAGAGCCAGAAGATGAGGAAATTCAAGTACAATAGGGGATGACCATCGCAAGAATCAAGCAAAAAAGTGAGTTACAAATCCAAAATAAACCTTTATCAACTTAGCTGCTTGCTTGAGTTTATTCCAAATCCTTGAGACCTTACCAGCTAGGCAATATCTAGGAAGATTTGACCCTGCTGCCTCATAAGATACTCGTAAGAATTCTAGTCTAGTCTTGATCTTGATAAGTACACCATTGACAATATAATATGGCAGCTAACACTTGACCATTCTGACTAGTTGACTTGAGACCTAGACCACCCCACTTTGGCCTATAAACAAAATCCCACTCAATCAGGCTCCACTTCAAGGAGAGGAAATTATCAACCACAAAAATCGGTGAGAAAGTGCATCAAACTCTCTGCCAAAGCTAGTAGGAGCTGTTGGCAGTGGGCCAGCATCCCTTGCAGGGTTCGCGACATTGCTTCACCACCTCCTGTGGTTCTATAAGACTATTGGTTGTATCAGGCATTAATAGATTGATCTTTTGGTGCAATGGCAACCCTGTCCTTTCTAACAATTGGTATCAGAGCTTGGTCACAAGTTTGAATCCCGCAGGCCACAATGAGTGACGCTGGGAGGGGAATTGTTGGCAGTGGGCCAGCGTCCCTTGCAGGGTTCGCGACATGGCTTAACTGCTTCCTATGGTTCTATACGACTATTGGTTGTATCGGGCATTAATAGGTTGATCTTTTGGTGCAACGACAATCCTATCCTTTCTAACAGGAGCCACCTTGTTATATGCCAAATATGGAAGTCTTTTCCCACGAGTAATGGAAGTATTTATGTACTAGATATGAAGGTGCTTACATTCTAGACATGGAGGTTCTCATAAGTCAAATATGGAAGTAGTGTTAACATAGAAACTACTTACTATCAGAGGAATAACATAAATAGCAATCTTAGAGAGGGAACACACAACAATAGTAAAATATCACTTTATTGAATGTACCACAGGATAATTACTGATATTCCTAATATTACCACTCCTCCCAAGTTACCAACAATCCGTACATATAGCACTCGAGTTGGTTAGGGAAACCAATTGTTGTGACTCTTTGGTACATCAATTATCATAACAAATCTATTTCATTTACTGATGACTTCATTACTAGCCTACATTATCGTCCCCAAAAAAGTAGTTGTTTGGTCCAAAAAGTGAAACAAGCTAGTGTGCTACTCGGATGAGTGAGAAGACATCTTTGAAGTGGTGGATGTGGACGCTCGTGCAAGCTATTGTTGAAGGAGCTTCAAGTCCCTCTTTGCTTTTAGTTGTTTGGCTGGTGTAGTCTGTAAGAGTCTCAGTGGATCCATCTTATCCTCTGCCGAGGCTAGATTTTTTGCATGCATGGCTTTTTCATGCTCTAGTTCAGCGTCCAACTTTTCCACCATTGTCTCCAAGATAACCCATACTCCTATCCTAGCCACTTCCCATGTTACCCTATGAAGTTCCATAAAAGTGGTCCTAAAAGTTTCCTCCATTTGTGAGAGGTTAGGCATCATGGTTGTCTGTCTACTGGATAATTGTATGGTCTCTGGGGTTCTCTTTCTCTCTATTTGTTCTTCCATGTTTTGGTTGGGCCATCGACATTGTGTGGAAGATCCTCCTAAACTCACCTAACAACCTTCCTTCATGAAGTGTAAGAGGGACTCTACTGTCAAGCTTATTACTTTCATATCTGCTACCTTTGCCTCTCTCATCATCTCATGTGTAACATGGGTCATGGTCTCTAGTTCAGCTAGGAATTACTGTGTACACTCCCCAAAGGGTTGTAGGCCCTCTATACTTGCCGCAACTCCACTTCCTTTTGCATGTTGATTCTCACTTTCTATTCCTACTGCTTCCAATTGGAGATCCATGTCTTGTTCTCCAATTAATGTTGGGTAGGTTGGTGGTATATCCTCTACTTCCATATGATATTTGGGGAGTAGGGTGCCAGCCTCATTCTCTGTGTGCGTTGCAGTGTCACATTCCTTCTTGGTAGATGGAGCAGCCATGGTTTTTGGAGTAATGATCTTTGAAGGGATTGATGGTGCAGGAGTGGGAATGGTTAGAGTGGCTTGGGTTGGAGGTATTTCTGTGGGCGTGACCATGAGCGCAATGGGCTCTGCTATCTCCACCCCTTACGAAGTAGTTATTTGTAGTTTTGATGTCCACTTGCATGTGGAATCTATTCTGTAGGTACCAAATGTGCTATAGCTGAGAGCTAAGATGGTGTTAACTCTATCCTTTTCGCCCCCAATTTGGAAGGGATGGCCTGTTACCAATCCTTTTCTTGTCCATCGTGGATGCCTCACCTATCCTGCTAACTATACAAGTTCTATCATTTATGCTGATTGCTCCCATACCCTTTTTGTCTTTTCCTATGCCAATCCTATTATCCATATGACTAGCATCCGTATGTCTGATGTTCGTACGCCTGATGCCTATACAGACGATGCTCGTATGAGTGTCTTCAGTATGAGTAGGGGTCGTACAGTCAGGGGCCGTACATGTGCTTGTACATGTAGTGTTAGTCTCTGGTTTGTCCCTAGAAGAGGCTTTTCCACAACCTCTACAATTTCTACGTCTTGTAATGTGTCTTTGCTGTTGTTCCTTTTTGTGTACGTGGGTATAGTATGGAATTCCCCCCGTCCTCTGAGCTGGACTTGTGCGAACTGGAAGATGTATCTTTTCCAGTGGTCTCCTCTTCTTCTTTTTCCGTACTTCCTTCTTCCCTCGTGCTGTGGGTGCTTACATTCACGTTTTTCCTTCGCCTTTCCTTTCATGGCTCTCTATTTCCTCTTGCCATGGTATCCAAATGCAACTAGTAAAACATAGTCAGTTTGTAGGTTTCCATCCAATTGGCTGGAATGAATGTGCCCCAATGCTCTGACGCTACCTGTGTATGCAATTCCTCCAAGAAGAGTGCTATGGTCTGGTATGGCATATAGAATGTCTTATGTTTCAATTGCAAATACTCCCTTATTCTATCTGATAGAAGTTGCGCCCAGTTAAAAATCCTACCACAATTCAGACCATTTACCTGTGGAAGCATGGAGATAGCAATTTCAGAAGTCTGATTCCCTCCCGTAAGCTTGCTTTTTATTAGGTCTACTATGCATCTCCATTCAGTATTGACAATGAGTTTTCTTTAGGCCCCTACTATTGCTCTTACCCTAAATACTACTCCATTCCTTCTTTGTTAAATCTGGCCTGCATATGTGCTCTAGTAATGTTCCTTCTCACCAGTTGTCATTTTGGAAGAGGATTTCGTGGCTTGATGCCCTCTGTTCGGTACCCAAAATACTTTGGTAAAATCTTTTGGTGAAGAAGATACTACCACCTCCTACTGTAAATACTGTATGGTGGATTTATGTGTCTTTTTATCATAGCCATGCACCATGGGTTCTAAGTATTGGTTGGAATTCTTCTAAATCAAAGATGGGCATAAAAATGGTTTTGTCTACCTGTGCTTGTCTCAATGCAACCTTCAATGGGTGATTGTCGCCCTCTGTGCCTTCCCACTAGTTTTTGCATTTTGTACCCACCACTCCTTCAAATGCGATGTTTGCCGCTGTAACTTCTGCTTTGTCCTTTCTTTTCTCGCTCTTGCTTGCTGTCGCCATTTTCCCTTTTGTTGTTGTCTTGTTTACTCCCAAGTTATTATAACAGACCTCAAATTTTCCCTTCCTAGAGTTTCCAAAGCTGCCTTTCACCATTTTGTAGATATTCCTCACAACTACCTTGCACCAATTTTTTATTGTAGTATAAATTACAGCAACGAAGGTGCTAGGCACCGTACGTTTGTTTGGCCTTCCTTGTACTGCTTGGCTTCCTTACCTTGGCTTCCTGCATACGGTATAATGTGGGTGCATATGTTGAATTGAAAACCCCGTATGTTGCTAGCCGTGCTGTACCCATACATGAATTGGAAATCCCTTCTTATCAGCCATATGACAGCTCTCCCTTGTACGTGATGGAATTATTGTCATTAATGCAAAGATGCATAAAGAATTGTCATTGATGTCAATAGAAAGAGGATGAAAGCTATTAGATACAAAAGGTTATAGATCATAACAGCTATACATACCGTGAGGAAGGAAACAATAGAATATACAATACCTATACTATTAAGGGATGAATACAAAAGCAATTACAAATCAAAGAGGCAAGGGTAATCATGCACAAAAGAAGTTGCACAGTGTAAACAAAAGAAACACTAACTTGTGAGAAGGATACGATAGACAATAACCATTTAAGATGAAACAAATGAGACATGACAACAGCAATATAGATAAATCTGATCAAGACGGCATTTTAAATTAGAAGACTAATTTAACATTCATCAGTTATTGCAAAAGAATTAGAAGGAATAAACTTAATATGAGATGGTCTGGAAGTTAAGAAACAAAGAAGTGATGACAATGATATTGAAAATTACGAAAGCCATAACAAACGCTTCATAGTTTGAATTGATCGAGAAGGAGCCATTATATACAGGAAGCAATAATGATGTGGACAAGTCACAATCAGAATAAGAAGTGAGATGCGGAATATTTATGTAGAGACTTAATGAATAAAAATGATAAGACTGATATAATTGTTGTGGGCTTACAATGATCAAAGACATCTCTCCTCTGAGTATTTTATAAAAACAGTAGCATGAAAATAATGAAAGATAATATTTAGAATGGCGTTTACACCAGAAGGCATAGTGGCAGCAGCAAGTACATAGCCTAACAGAGTGTTTACAGGTATTTGTTCATATAAACAAAGATCATCATTGTCTAAGCACATATGGAGGGACTACACATGAACAGTAAACTCTCAGCGACCCTGAAGAACATCTCAAACTTGAACAGGTGAAGGGAACTTGTATAAGCATGAGGATATTTCATTAATTTTCTCAACATTGGAAGGTGATGATAGAAGTCAGAAATATAATAAGAGTTTTAAGTATTGAAGTCTCTAATATGTATGTTAAAGCCAGTCAAAATCTGCCGAGAAAAGAAACGAAATACAACAGTTTCCAGCGATAAGATAGTTTCAAACAACAACAAAGACTACGATGTATCTGCCAAGTCAGTATAAGATGACAATCTTCAAAGGTTCCTATTGATATGCTCTACAATGACCATATGGTATAGCAAAATACAACGATAAAAGGATATATGGATGACAGTTGATAAAGCCCGCGTATCTGTTTGAAGATGGAGCCCGACAAAATATATAGAGTGAATGAATACACTCAGCACATAAATAAGAGATGGTAATCTTCAGAGTAAGCCTTCGATATGCAGCAGTGGTATAATACTCAAGGTAAATAATGATGTAACAAGATCATGGAATGACGATGATGAGTGGACTGTTTAACATACGCATGAGGAAGACATCGACATCACAGATGAGTCATTTCCCCGAAAAGTTTGTGAGTTTAAGGCTGCAATTATATCTGGAGTCCAATATAAGATATATGGCAGGAGAAGCATATTCATGTACAACAGGAAATGAGGACAGAGACACATGTTATTTGTAATATTAAACAAAGACCATATCAATACGCATTGAATGAAATATTAGAACTGGATGCAGCGTTAACATATTTGGTGATATTCCAATCCATGTCAGAGATAGAAAATGATGGAGGTGTATGGCAGTCAAAGCAACCAAAGTTGGGCTGTGAGATGGAAGCATATTCGAGAACACTGTCAAGTTTAAAACCAATATTATTGAATGATACAAAAAGAACCATTGTGTAAAAAGCTACGCTTATGTTAAGCAAAAGATTATTAACTGAAAAGGTGCGATTTATTTTTGAATAGAAGTAACTCTTGAAATTGAAAAGTCACCAATAAGATATATATAAAGATGAAATGAGTTATTTAAAAAAGGTGCAGAAATATAGAAGATCTAATGAGAAGTCAGTAATAACAGTGAAAAGAATAGAAAAGATAGTGAAGAGCAAGCAAGTGGAACAAACCAATGGACTAAGAAATATAATACAATTCTTTCTTTGATTTATTCTGAATTTATAAGTGTGGTGGGTTGATAAAGATTCAATAAAGCAAGATTGTTTTTCTATTGAAGAAAACTTTAAAAGTATATAGTATTGTAAGAGAAAATATTTTGAAGAGGCTGACTTTTAGAAGGGTATGTGTTGGAAAGAAATATCCAATTAAAGAAAGGAAGTTGTGCAAATTGAAGTATCCATCATCAGTTGAGAAAGCAACAGTGCTAACGTGGAAGAAATTTATGTGTAGTGGGTTGGTGCTCACGAAGTAGGGAGTTGGTGCTTCTAGTAGGTCGGAGCCTGCGAAGTGTGGAAGTTGGAGCTTCGAATGAGTTGGTGCTCATAAGCATAGAGATCGTAGCCTCTAGTAGGTTGGAGCCTACAAACCATTGTAAAAGAACAAAGTTTATATAAAAGTATTTATTGTCATGGTTTTCTCCCACGTTAGGTTTCCATGTAAAATATTGTGTCATTGTGTTCATGTGCATAATTGTTCATTTCAGCTTTTGAAGTCATTGTGGTGATGAAAGTTCAAATTGACAAATTTGTTAATATATTGATTCATCCGCCCTTTCGGTACATTCGTGTACTCTTCAGTACGTTGGTAATTGTGTTGTACGCGTGGATGTCTTCTCCTTTATGACAATCGTACGACAAGTCTCCTGCCGCACCTCTCTTTCTCTCTTGCCTCGCCCTTCCTTGCCTCATGCACTTTGCATACATGCCAATTCCCTTTGCCTCGTATAGATCCTCCTCCTTTGTGTTGTAATGTTTCCTTTGTACGTTCCATGCCTTTTGGTATAGACTGATATGTTTGTTCTCTTCAACTTGAGCCATGATGGCTTGTAACCTTCTCTAATTAGGGTTAGGTTGTTTTGACACCTTATGTGTCTCCTTTTGTTTCCTTTTATTTCCCATCTTTTCTCTTTCCTCTCTTTTCCCACTTTTCCATTTGTTGTTTCTCCTAGAGAATTTTCCACCCTCGTCCTTATACTTTTTAATTTGCTTGAGTGATTTACCTTTTGTTCCTTCCTCCTTCCCTCTTTATTCATTGTCTCACCTTGTGTTTCTTATCTTAATTTCTTTCATAGTCCTTCCTCATCCGCTAGCGTCCTTTTTCGTCCTCGTTTTCCATTATCCCTTACTTTTGCCTCCAATGCGTATTGCCATATACAGGTGCTAGGATATGTCTTGTAGCATTTATTTTCACAACATGTTCCCATATATTCAAGGTCAAAAACTTTGTCCACTAAGGGGGGAAGGCCCCATGCCCTTATAGCTACCATCTACATACCTTCCTCCATATTTCTAGTATCATATTGCTTCCTCTCCCTTTATTATTGGGGGTTCAACTAGGTTAGGGATCACCCACCATAATGCATTGGGTTTCTTCTTATAAGTTGCTTCTTCCCCTCCCTTCTCACAGTTTTCAATCATCTTGTTCAGATACCTGTCTCCTTCAAAGATAAATAGATCATCCGCCTTCACTACTGCCTTCAAGGGTGGTCCCAGCGTTGCACCATACTCCTTCAAATCGATTTCTATCTCTGTGTCTTTCCCAGGTTCATCCTCTTTTGGTGGTGGCTGCTTCTCTTGTTCTTTCTTTGCCTCTTCATTGATGTAATATGCGACTCATCCTTCTCTTCTCCCTTTGTAGGGTGCTGTTAGTTTCCAATAGTTGTTAATCCTCACTGAGAGTGTTGGAGGGCCTAATAGGGCATTGGTAAGGTGTTTGTGGATTCTTGTAATTGCTATTCCTTCCACATGTTTCCTTACAAGTCATTCTTCAAGAACTATCATTAGTTTTTTCTAGTCCTTATTTGGCTTGTACGGTTCCTTACTGATTAGTGAATCTTCCTCTATTTCTCCTTGATGATTGATTGTTCAGTCACTCTTAGTGACATACCCCAACATGTTGATCCCTACTGTGTGGATCATCCTTTCTTGGTAGGCCTTTAGTTTAGATCTGTTTAGTAGTTCCTTGATGGGTTTGTTATTGAGTGTTGCTAATTTGGCAACCCCATTGTTCCACACTTACCTGATCTTGTAGGGTCCCAAGCAATACACTTTGAACTTCTTGGGCTTGATTTCATTACGACTGTTGTATTTCAAAACTAGTTGCCTCGTCAGAATTTCATTTTGTGGAGGTGTTTATTGTGTTAGAATTTTCTCTCACATTGTGCTACTTTAGTTGCCCATTGTGTTATCATTCTTTTTTCTTCCAACTTTATCAAGTTGTTAACTCATTTCTTAAGGCTATCATTCTCTCCCCATCTATTCTCAATTGCCACACTGTGACTTGGTACTATGTATTCCGCTGGTACCATTGCCACCTGGTCGTACATCATCTGGAGAATGTGTATGCCTTGATGTTACTTTGTAGGTTGTTCGATATGCCCAAAGTACCACATGTAACCTTTCCTCCCAATCGCCTTCGTCCACCCCACATGTTTAATATAGGATTGATACGTTTATTTGTGGCTTGAACTTGCCCATTAGCACGTGGATAGTGCGAACTTGACAAATTGTGATATATGCCGAACTCAACGGTCATCTCCCATACAACCTGGTTCACAAAATGTACCCAACTATCACTAGTGATTGAGATTGGAATCCCCAAGTTGATAACAATTTTCTTGTATAGAAATCGGATAGTACTTCTTGTGTTATCTGGATGTGCCTAGGGCTCTGCCCATTTGGTTAGGTACTCTGTGGTAGGGGCTCCACAATCTATCCCCCATCTTTCAAACAATTCTTGGGGTTGTCAAGGGAACAAGGGCATAAAGTCTCTTTTGAGAGGTTTTCCTGTCCTTTCACATATGTCGCAACTCAACACCCATTCCTTTGCATCTTATGCTGAATTGGCCACCATAATCCAACTAGTAACACCTTCTGAGTTGTAGCATCTAAGCCCATGTGTCGCCTTGCCAAGCCTTCATGTGACTTATTGTATGCTGGGAATTTCCTCCATGATGCACCTACGGAGTACGTGTTCTCACCCTAGTTTGTAGAGCAGTCATTGGATGAGTTGAAACATCTTGTTTTTTAAGGTCAACTTGCTTCTTTCATTGGGTGGCATTTCTGGGGGAAATGAGGCAATAGATAGGTATCTCCCATTGTGCTCATACCACAAGGGTAGGATGGCAATTTGGAAAAGGTAGTAGTTTGGGAAGTCCTCATTCAATCCTTCTGCTGGCTCGCCATAATTTTTCCTTGATAAATGGTTTGCCTTAATGTGGCTCTTGACAAGTCCTACAATGATATTAAATGCGAATTCTTGGAGTGGGAGGAGTCATCTGCTAACCCTTCCTTGTATTTTTAGGCTTGCTAAAAGGTACAACAATGCTTGGTGATCTACATAGAAGGTGAAAGGTGTGGCCAAGAGGTATTGTTGGATCTTTTGAACTGCATATACCATGTCTAGTTCTTCCTTCACTTTGGGTAAACGAGGATTGGTGTTCCTACCAACCTTGATTTTAATTCTTTGAATGTAGTGGTTTGCTCCAGGGGTAAGGATATTTCTGCATACTCTTCAATAAAATGCTGGTTATACCCTGCATGACACCAAAAGGATTTGACCCTTGTTACATCTTCTGGTTCCTCCCTTTCTCTAATTACCTCGATAATTTCTGGGTTGGATTTTAATCCCTCGTAGGTGATATGACCAAGTAACTTGCCTTGAGGTACCATGAACCAACATTTCTTCGGGTTTAGTGCCGACACCACTCCATGCATTCCTGTAGAGCTATGGGGTGTGTTTCCTTCCTACTGAATGTAATGTCCCCATTTTTGGTGAGCTCCTGTAATGGATTGAGTTACTACATTATAGCGGCGCTCGTGAGCTGATAGGATGATTTGGGGGTCTCAATTATGGACTTACTATTCATAGTAAGTCAAATTCAGGCGGTTGCCATATTTGGTAGTGTAGATGGTGGCGTTGGCAGTTGGTTGTCACCTACATTGGATGGGGCTATTTATTGTACAGGTTCATATTTATCAATTATTTATTAAAGTTTCATTATTTCATTATTATAATAGCACTTTATTATAATAATGTTATAAATTGATGTGTTGGTGAAGCTGTTTAAGTAAAGTTGCATTTGGGAAACTTTGTACCTATGGGGGTTGTAAATATGAAGTCCATTTGATGAGAAAGGCATCCGATTATCTAATTGTTTTTTCGTTGTCCTACTGAGATTGACGATATTGTGGCCTTGCTGAAGTATAAGGCTTTGAAATCTGAGTTGCCTTGCAATTTGCTACTAAGGTAAAGCTAACTGAGTTTGCTTCTCTATTGTGTTTATTGTTATTGAGAAGTTTGATTTGTGCGAAGGTTAGTTTGATTTCTGAAGGTCTCAATAAATTGTGGCGACTGTGGTTGGAAGGCATTGATTTGCTTCTGTAGTTGAAGGCATTCACATTTTCCATTGAATTCATCACATATTTGGTTGTCATTGGGTATAGGTATGAAGTTTGTTGCAAAAATCTACACCTTTAGAATTTGATTGTTTGAGCAGAGATTGGTAATGATTGGGTGACTAGCATCATAGAAACAAGTGTTACAAATTCATGGTAAAAATGGCTAAGGAAAGTCCAATCCCTTGTGTTATGGTGAAATTCTTCTTCAAATATCATACATTGCCACAATATATTCTGGGCTATTTTTTGAGTTTGATTTCAGGCCTATATTCTTGGAATCAAACCTCTTCTCCTCATGGGCTAGAGACAAAGCTGTTTGGACGCGAATTATAGTGTCGACTTGTGTATGAGGGAAGGTCTTGTGTCCACTTGGGTAATGACAACAACATCAACCCTTGCCCTACGCTAGAGTCTTAACAATCGACTATCATTGGCAATGACGTTACTTGCTGAAAGGTGCCCACTTGGAAAACGTACAAGTTCATTATGTTATTTGTAATAGACCAATACATAAACAACACAAGTTAGGAAAGATCTTTAAATAGTTGAGAATCCCAGTTGACATTTCTTTAATTATAATTGCTAAGAGAATTCAATGTGGTGCTTTTAGATGTTTGTCTTTGAATGAATGTCTAATCTTATACATGTTTGTAAGAAATAGCTATCTGAATTAAAAGAGAAAAATTTGACTCAATAGTGTAGTTGTAAAGTTGAGGTATTGATTGTTGTTTTAGTTACATATATGGATTCAAGTCAAACTTTCCTATTTGCAAAACCCCTTAAGATTGCAACATGAATTCGAAGTGGAACAATTGCTTGCCAAGTGTTTGACATTCAAACAATTGAAATTGTGAAGGAATTCGGTAATTGTCAAGAGGAAGCTAGTTGGGGTTCTTTACAATGGTATCAGACAGATTTCTTGCCATCCTATGGGATAGGAATTTCATTATTATTTCAGATCTGCTGTTGTATTTCGAGCGACCAGCACAACTTTTTCTAGCTATTGATAGATATAGGTGGCCTAGTAGTTTTGAGAGCCGACAAAGCAGTGTGGAAATAGCAAGAAAGGAAATGCTTTGAGGTGAGAGTATGGAGAGACGTAAGCTTTATTAAAGGAGATTGGAGGCGAGACTGTTAGATTTAGTGATGGTAGATAGACCAGTGATACATGTGCAAGGAAACTTGCAACAAAAATATAACTGTTTCTACATAACCCATAATAGATCTGAAATAAATATGCAATTAAAATCCACATGCAATAGAATAGACAACATATCCACAAAAATGTGGCACAAGATATACCCTGGGAAACCCTCATTGAGGGAAAAAAACCAATCCTCCAAAAGCATCCATCACCATGTATTATTCAACAAAATTGCCATTGCAATACAACCATGGAAGCCTTTAAAACCAAAGACACAACCAAGCAATCCATGTGAACAAGCATGAAGCCACACATCCCATGCCATGCTTCCAACCTTCACAAATGCTCCCTTGGTTAATCTGTCAAGCCTTGTCTTGCTCAACTCTTGTCTTTTCGCTTTTTCGTCTTGTCAATACAACTACCCTTGTGGCTGCTTATATAGTAGCAAGTCCCACAAAACCACCAAGTGGTATTACATAAACCATGTGCTACTTAACCCATTGACCCCGCATTTAATATTGGACATTTAATTTTTTTTCCCAATATTAAATAATTACATCAAATTTTATCACAATGTTACAATACAACTCATTAGTATATCCTATGAGAATCTTTACATGTTGCACGTCCATCTAGGTGCTCTTAGATGCAACATTATATAATAAAATAAAATAATACAATATAACAATATTATGCAATGTGTGCAACATCCATTATTTCAACAACATGGTTTTCACTTTTAGTAGACCAACACCGAGGATCTAGAGAAGAAGGCTTGAGTTCTTTTTGACAAGCATTCACGATGATGAGCTTGTGGTTAGTGTGGCAACCACTATTCCTATCCACAATGTTGATGATGGACTTATTTCAAAAGGATATGTGGACGTGTCAGTGTCATTGGATGATGCACTGAGCTTCAGTAGGTTGAAGCCTCCAAAGTTGTTGATGTAGTTGTTACATTGAGTGTCCAGAGTCTTTTGAGGAGGTAGTTGTTATAGGAGAGATTGTGTAGAGAGTGTGAGTATTGATTTATATGACAACTGTCCTAGTATTGCTACAAAGTCGGAGGCAACATCTTTATCAGGGTGGACAAACGAGAGCATTGATCTATCCAATTACAATATAGTGATTTGGGTGTTATAACGGAGTCAAGGATGTTGGTTTATGCTCTAGCATTTTTGATTCACAGCATGACATTGAATCATGTATGCAGAGTTAGGTGACAACGGTGTGGGTTTAGTTAGGGAATGTGGATATAACTAGTATGGACACCTTTGATGGTCCATTTGAGGATGCTATGAGTTGTACTGGGTATGATATTCCTTGCTAGATAGTGGGTGATGATTCAAAGGAGGTTTTGGTAGGGACGTAAGATCTGAATTTACAAGGACTTTCTATTGAGTGGGAAGTAGAGTCGTGCGAGGAGTACGATACAAGGGCTTTTGGTTCTTCAAAGGAGTGTTGCATCTCGGTTATAAATGTGTGTGAGGACGGTAACACACATGCAGTGAACGATCATGTGGCGAGCAGTTCTGATTCATTTTTCTATCATAGTATAGTTAGTGAGACAGAGAGCTTGTATAGGAGGTAGGGGTTATAAAGGCATCACGTGACCAATCAGTTGAAGGTGAGTGATAGTGACATTTCTTTAGCTCTTGAGCATTATGATGCTATTTGTCAAATGTTAGCTACATATGGTTGGAGTGCCCCTATGTCAAATGAGCATGGTGACAATAGTCTTAACCTAGTAGAGGTTCCTGCACTTCAAAGGGCTGTCAAGATCTTGAAGCATAATTATTCATAGTTAGTTGGTGACATGGATTACATTCTGGAGTGGGGTAGCACTTGTTCCGAGACATTGGTAGGGAAAGAGGAGGAGGTGGATGAGCTAACCTAGGAGCTTGAAGTGATTATGGACTCTCTTTAGTATACTCAGTTGGCTCTTTGGGAGGCACGGTCATGGTTAGATGAGGTGACAGTGAAGTTGGAGCATGTTTGGTCCACACCAACAAAAAATCCAATCCAATTGCATATTGTGGTGGTTGGTGGTGAGTTTGCTTGCATGGTTGGGGATGAGGCACGTGATGATGTGGCAGTCACATCCATCCAGGATATGGGTGCAATAGGTACAGAGGAGGTGAGAGCAACAACGAAGACAAGTTCTTATGGTGATTAGCTGATAGCATTAGATAGTTAGCAGTGCCATGTTTTCAAAGAGATCAATTGTGGGTCGCGGGGGATTAGGTTGACGCTTTCCCATATAATTTCTACTGCACTGAGTCATTCACGTAGTATTTACTTGAGAGTTAGGATTTGTGAGAGGATTCATACAAAGTATTTGAGGGAACTCTCATTCAGGGTTCTTGTGCTATATGATGATTTATGGGGAAGAGACCTTGGTTGCAATGCTTCCCTAGGGGTTTTGTGGTTGGGTTTGTTCAGAGGGTTGCCCGAGATCCTACTCAGCCAGTAGTTTGGAGTCAATGATTGGAGCCGTGTCTTGATTCTCGGTTTGATACTACTGAGCCCTTGACAAAAGGTTAAGAATTTTTATCAGCATTACACTGTGAGGAGTGTTCCATCACTTCTCTTTTGATCCATAGATAGAGTATTTGGTTTCACTTCGGTGTGGGTTGGCTCTAGTTTCATACCATTCATTATGGGATGCGTTAGCACCATCTTCTGCAGATGGTATTGATACTTGCAAGTTAGGCCACTTGCAGTATTGAAACACCTAGGACAATTTATCAGAGGTTGGAGGTACCTATGGTTGTTATCATCTCCATAGTGCAGTTGGGAGCGAGTGTCAACTCGGTGGAGACTCAGGTATTGACAAGTTGGTATTTTAGTTGGGTTGAGTTCTGATGAGTTGTTGCCATCGGCGCTTGCAATTAGTTTCTAGATAATTTTGTTATTGATAGCTGTTATTTGGGTGCTGGTGCTACAAGAGCTAGTTGTGTGCATTAGAGATACTGCACAATTTTACCATTGGGATCCAGGTGGACTGTGGTGTACATTTTGGTTCTTGGATTGCTTGGGGACAAGTAATCTTTGGGAGGGAGGACTATAATGTCCCCATTTTTGGTGAGCTCGTGTAGTGGATTGAGTCAGTTCATTTATTGCGACCCTCATGAGTTGAGAAGGTGATTTGGGGGTCTCAGCTATGGCCTTACTATTTTAGTAAGTCAAATTTAGGCAGTTGCCATATTTGGCATTGCAAATGGTGGTGTTGGGAGTTGGTCGTCACCTGCATCGGATGGGGCTATTTATTGCATGGGTTCATATATATTAATTATTTATTAAAGTTTCATTATTATAATAGCACCTTATTATAATGATGTTTTAAAATGATGTGTAGGTGAAGCTGTTTAATTGAAGTTGCATGTGGGAAACCTTGTGCCTACAGAGGTTATAAATATGAAGCCCATTTGGTGGGAAAGGCATCCGATTATCTATTTTTTTTAATCGTCCTTGGGAAGTTTTTTCTGAGATTGATGATATTGTGCCCTTGCTGAAGTAAGGGTTTGAATTTTGACTTACCCTGCAATTTGCTGCTGAGGTAAAGCAAACTGAGTTTGCTTCTCTACTGTGTTTACTGTTATTGAGAAGTTTGATTTGTGCAAAGGTTAGTTTGATTTCTAAAGATTTCAATAAGCTGGGGTGATTTGGTTGGAAGGCATCGATTGGCTTCTGCAGTTGGAAGGCATTCCCATTTTCCATTAAATGCATCACATATTTGGTTGTCATTGGGTATAGCTGGGTAGTTTGTTGCAATAATTTGCAACATTAAAATTTGATTGTTTAAGAAGAGACTGGCAATGATTGAACGGCTAGCATCATAGAAACAGGTGTTGCAAATTCATGTTTGAAAACGGTTAAGGAAAAGTCCAAACCTTTGTGTTCTGGTGAGAATTCTTCTTCAAATATCATAAGCTGCCACAGTGAATTCTAGGCTATATTTTGAGTCTGATTTCAGATCTGTATTTTGGGAATCAAACCCACAACCTGGCTGCATATAGATAGTCTGCTCATGGACTGGAGACAGAGCTGTTTGGACACTAATTATAGTGTCGACCTGTGTATAAGGGAATGTCCTGTATCAACTTGTGTAACGACAGCAACATCAATCCCTGGCCTGCGCTGCAGTCTTAATAGCCGACTACCATTGGCAATGGTGTTACTTGTTGAAAGTCGCCCACTGGGAAATTGTACAGGTTCATTATGTTATTTGTAATAGACCAATACATGAACAAAAGTTAGGAAAGATCTTTAAATAGTTGAGAATCCGAGTTGACATTTCTTTTATTATAATTGCAAAGAGAATTCGATGTGGTGCTTTTAGATGTTTGTCTTTCAATGAATATCAAAATCTTATACGTGTTTTTAAGAGGTAGCAATTTGAATTAAAAGAGAACAATTTGACACAACGCTATAGTTGTAAAGTTGAGGTATTGATTGTTGTTTCAGTATACATATATGGATTCAAGTCTGGACTTTCTTTTTTGCAAAACCCCTTAAGATTAAAACAAAAAATTGAAGTGGAACAGTTGCTTGCCAAGTGCTTGACAAAATGTCAAACAACTGAAATTGTGAAGGAACTTGGTAATTGTTAAGAGGAAGCTAGTTGGGGTTCTTTATACTGAATACTGATCAATCATCTAGAAATGCCTTGAGATTTCCTGCTGCCATTATGTCAAAAATGCGGAGTATGATTCTTTGGAAGGTGGTTGGGGCATTGCATAGGCCAAATGGCATCTGGTTATATGCATACACTCCGTCTTCTACTACAAAGGTTGTCTTTAATTTATCCAAGGGAATGCTAATCTGGTAGTTGAAAAACCATCCATGAATGAGTATGTTTCATGTCCTGCAACTTCTTGTAGTATGCTATTCGTATAAGGAATTGGAAAAGGGTCTTTGATTGTTACCCCATTGAGGCATTGAAAATCTGCACAGATTCTGATATGATTTTCTTCCTTCTTCAATGAGATGACGATTGGTGACACCCATTCGCTTGTCTGTACTACTAAAATAATTCCGACCTCCAGCATCTTGGTAATTTCTTCTTGTACTGTCACTTCATAGGTCTTGTTCATGCGGTATGACCTTTTCTGTACTGGCCTTACACCTGGTACCAGGTGTATTATGTGTATACACAAGTCCAGTGACACTCCTTTTTAAGTCTTTGTACGTCTAGGCAAATACATCCTTATATTGGAGGAAGATTTTTAATGTCGCTGCTTTTAGTATAGGGTTCCAGTCGTCTCCCACTAGTATCATTTTCAGGTCCTTTTCTTCCCCCAAATTTATCTTTGCGCTGTTTGGTTCTTTGTATTTGATCTACTCATCTTTCTCAAATTAATGAGCGAGGGTGTCGTTCGCTCTTGCTGTCCCCCCCTTATATTCCTTGAACTCTATCAGATATGTGTCTTCATCCTCCTCCATCTTTGCTACTCTCAACATGTGGCAGCTTGGTTGGATTATCTCGCAATCCTCCATCTGGCTGTGGAATAATCCATTAAGGGAACTCAATTCATCCTCCAAGCAGCTACAAAGCTTTAGCACGCCTTCCTCCTCTGGTTCCATCTTTCATTCACCGTATTCTCCTTCATACTTTGAGTCTGATGTCAGTTCCTGGCTCATTCCCTTGCTCTGCAAATCAATGACGTTTCTTGTTCCCTCACTTTTAATGGATAATGTGTTCTTGTTCTAGTTATGGCTTGCTTTTACTGTGATGAACCATTCTCTACCAAGTAGAGCATCGTACGCCTTCTTTTCTACGGTGATGACTATGATTTCTAAGAAAAAATGTTTTATTCCTACTCTTACCTTTTGCATCATTAGTGTGCCAAGTGGTTTAATGCCATGTTGGTCTACCCCTACTAGATGGAGGGTATGTGGCCACAATGTTGGCTTAGCCAGAGCCTTCCATCTTTAGGCAGTACATTTAATCTCGATCCACAATGGTGTTGGTGAGTTTATGATCCATTATCTCCATCTCCACTGTGGTAGGGGTACATATTATACCAACCATGAATAGCGTGGTTCCTTTGGTGCAGCAATTTCTTCTTCTGACCTCTTCTTCCATGGCCTTGTCTCTTCTTGTGTTGGTGTTGTTTTCTTCCATCCCAAAAATTGCTACCCCTAGTTGGGGCAATGTTTTTAGCAGGTCTACCACCCTCACAAGTACCGTGGCATGCAACATTTGTTTTATTATGTTGGTCTCTAATGCTGACCATATGGAATTGCTTGTTGCCTCTTGTCTTTGTCTTTGTTCCTGTTTCGCTGCGATTTGTGCCTCCTTGAATCTTTCCTTTTCAATTCAATGATACGGTTATGAGGCCTTCTTTGCTTGACATCTAGTAATGGCCATTACTTCCTACTTTAGATTTGAGACCTCCAACACTTGAAAACTATCGAACTTTTCCTTTCCGATAGTTTGCATCCTCATGGTTCCCTAGCCCACACCATTGGTACACCATGCGTTTGCCACTTTTTTGACTTTGGCATTTGGGTGAAGTGCCCCCATTCGTTGCATCTTCTACATTTTTTCATGGGATGGCCTTTTGTGTCATACTAAATATGACTACATGGCGTGTTATTATTGTTGCTTCCGCGTTTATTACTTCAATAACCTCTGGAGGAGGCATTAGAAGTTGTGGCCCTTGGCATTGTGGTGTGTGGGGTTGCTTGTTCCATGGTTTCTTAGATTGTACGGCCATTCTTTCAATAAGTGTCCCATGACTTGACAAATGTCTCAGAATAATGTTTTGGGGCAATAGGCTATTGTGTGCCCTTCATTTCTGCATTTTGTGCACCATAATACTTGGTTCTCCTTTTCTTCTTTCCCCCCTTCATCTCCTTCATCATCTGCATCATAACCTTGCAAATTGCCTGGATTGGTTGAGATTCCTCATTGTTGTCTTTGTCACTGTTGTCATCACTCACATTCCTTTTGTTTCTTGATGTTTTGCTCTCTCTTTCAATATCCATTGCTTGAACACCTTCATTTTCCTTCGAATTGAAGGAGTTAAAACTTCTATAAACCACCTCTTCAATTCATCAGCTGGTTTATTTCTAGCTTACCTATTAGCTCCTTCAACCTTCAGTAGTATACTCGAACAGTCTCATTCTTGTGTTGATGTTGTTGGTGAAATAGCATTGGTCATATTATATCTGATTTGATAGATATATGTTGATATCCTTAAATATGTCATACCAAGAATATCATATTGAGAGCATAATGTGTTCTATAACAATCCTCCCTAGCTAAGGAGTGCTAATGTTGTAGCTTCGGTTGGATTGAATTGATCTAGAGTTAATCCAAAATGGTTATTAGTTAAACATTATTTCATTTGATTAATCATCAATTAGACTTATATATATATATATATATTGTTGTTAAAAATGTCAAATGTAAATTAACTTACCATAACCAATGTTGATTAACATAGAGAAATGTCTCTTCTACTCCTATATATATGCATTTGGATTTGCACTTCGAACACAGATAAATAATCAGGAGTGTTATTACATTTGCAGAAAATGATCCTACAAAATCAACACGGTATCATAGCCAAACTGTAAATGTAGGAAAAAAAGATCTATAAACTACAAGCGCAAATAAAGGCATTCAACGATTTGCTTAGGATGTTATCGTGAAGAGACAAGAAAATTATTTATTTTGTCTTCAATAACATGATGGGGAAATCATGTGTTTAATAGTCTTTGATTAAAAAATGTATTCAAATTTATGATTCACACACAAAAAGTTTCTTAGAGAACCTGATATGTGCGCCAATGTCAAATGGCTACCTCCAATGAAACACGAGCCTTGGAAATGAAGGCGCTCCCTCTCAAAATCCACGCTAGAACCAAATAATATTTGTACTGCCCTGCCAATGCTATTGCACAGGTCAAAATATATGAATGTAGCCTTCGGATTAAAGCCACGTGATTTTAGGATTTGGAGGCGGTTGGAAAAGGTAATGGTGGCCGTTGAAAATGAGCTCTATACCCAACAGCTTGGTTGCAACCTTCAGATGAAGCTTGAACATGTAGAATGACATCTACAATAGGCCTGAAAATCACTATGAAGTTAAACTTATTGACCAAGATCCCTTCTTTTGCGAGCCCATAATTCTAGGAGTGATGGAAATGTATAAACAGTGCAAAGTGAGTGAAGATGGAAAGAATACTCATAAGTGTTTATTTGCCACTCGATGGAGATAATCAAATGAAATCGAGGTAAGAAAGAGATAATCTAATTGGTTTGATCAGTGGTTCTATTTTACTTGGTTCATTGTGAATCATGCATTGAATTTAAATCTGGAAATCCATCTTGCGGCAAATGCTAGATCAGATGATCTGCTAGATCAGGTTTGCAAGGCGAGTATATATATTGCCGACAAAGAGGATAAGAAAAGTATATAGTGGGGAGAAGAAATTAGATGATGTGACTAAATTTTTTAATAATCGTCAGTGTGAGGAATACACAGGATGCTTCAATTTTCAATTTCTCACTCAACAAGGGAAGATCATAAGGGATCTCTTGCCCAACAAAGGAAAAGCCTCCCACAAAGACAAAGATCACTGCACCAGGACAGATCGCGGGCAAGCCCATCGGGAAAATGTAGAGTATTTTATGATTAGACCGTTGATGGTAGCATGCTTATACAAGCAAGTTATACTTATTAAAGCAACAGTCATGATGATCAATGAAATAAACTAATGACACAAAAATGGTGATTGACGCATAACCATGAGCATCATGACATCAACTATACTTGGGAAATATGAATAATGGATATTCAAGGATATCGCAGGTGTCACCTCTGCTACAATAATTTGTGATTGGACCTTGTGGAGGATTATTGCATGTTTCAGAGATACTCGACTTATAGAATATTCAATATTGGTTGTAATAGTGACATTGATTTATAAATCCTATGGGAATCACAGATACATACAACACTTGATATATGACTGCCACGTACCCCTTCAATGATAGCGCAAAAATGAATATAATATACCTATGCACCAAGGCCTTGCTCGAGGAGGATTGATTATCCCAATTTTAGCGTAACTAGACAATAGCTTCAAGACAAACATAAATTTATGTCGATAATGCCTTGAAGTCTTTAAATTCACTATCCTCGAATTGGTGATGCAATAGCCATTCACTCTGTTCCAAATGGATATATGCATAGAAAATTCTTCAATTATTAATCCTTCACTACTAAAGCATTCTCCTTTCTGCCTCTGGTCACTCGTTTGTTCTATTTAAGGACTAGTATTTCATCCTTAAACAAAATGAACAGAGTCTTCATGGCGAATAGATGTACTCCTCATAGTTTGATATTCATGTTGGAGGCTATGTAATGTGGACCCATTTACAATTAAGGTGGTCGTCAGCTTGATGTGAATGCAAGATTTTTATTTTACTAGAAGAGTTTGAGAATATAATCCAGTGATTGATTTATATTATTCCTCTGGAAATTTATCTTTTGAAGAAGTGCCATGGATTCTTAAATTCATCCCTCTATGGTTGTCAATATTGTATTGTTAGTTGTAGTCGTGTTGTTGCAACTGTTGTTTGCAAAGATTGGAATCTGAAAATAAGTAGATGGATTATGAGGAGGTATTCATTACACTCAACAATAGTAATAGTACCGTCATGATTTACGACATTACCTACCAATGATTTACAATGATATTATTTTCCATATCATTATTTGTCTATTTTCTTTTGGAGAGGAGAAAATCATGAATGATCCAATTAGAGAAATTAACTACAAAACTCTAAAGTCAAGAATGGCCAAACCATGAATCGACATTCACCACTAAAGTTGTGCTAATGGGTGGAAGCCCAAAAAAAAAGCAATACATCCAGAGCAACATCAAGGAGAATAATCGATTGGAGGAAGAAGTTAGAAAGTTGGGAAATGAAGATTTATTTATAAATTGATGCACAATGATTTAAATCATAGATATTCTCGTTTCACTTGTCATGACCTCTTCTGAAGAAGAGTTAGCGACGATTGTTATTGCAAAAGAATTTTGTGGTGCAAAATTGTTCTACGATATGAGTGGGAATTGTACATTGTGCGGGGGAACAATAACCAATGTTCCATTCCCACTTTAACCATCTTCAAAAGGGGAGATGTCAGTGAAGGGACATCATTAGAGTTTCAAATCTGAATCATTCTTTGATTTGATGTGTATGGGCCTTCAATTAAAACAACTTGTATCAAGGATGCATAGATAAGTATTCATTGTCTTTGAGTATTACATTTATCTACTCAGTGTTTTCTCTCTTAATTGTATTTATCGAAGTGAATATCTTTGGTAATTGAGATTATATCGTCTTATATTAAGAGGGAGTCTAAAAATACATGTGTGTGATTGCATGATTTTGATGGGCCTACCCTTGTATACATCATGACGAAGTGACGAGTTGTCACCAGAAAGTTGGAAGATTGATATTAGATTCAGAGGGAGTTTGACAATTTATCACAGACATCCTTGGACGAAGAGAGCGTCAAAGGAAGTTGCTAGAGGATCTGCCTTCCCAGAATCTTTGTTTAGAGGGAGAATTTTCGAGGTGCAATTCCTTGTTAATGAGTTCTTCTCTATGAAAGAAAAGTTTGAGGTGAAATTCTTTGTAATGCATTCGTCTCTGTGAGAGAGAAGTTTAAGGTAAAGTCCTTGTTCCATCCTCTGACATGGTTCATGGTGGATATTATGTGAGTTTCTACATGATTCTGTTGGTAAACCTCATGAGAGGTTAAGATCTTTCATCAATGTTTGTGTTGTGAGATCACTATTGTAAGGTGACAATCTTAACAATGACTTGACTTGCTATCATGATGGACTGCATTAAAATGTTGTCCTGGAATGTGCCGGAGATCATGATAATGAAGGTATCATGATAGATTACATTAAGTTGCTGTCTCGGAATGTGCCGGAGATCATGATACTACATTTGTTTTTCTTGAGTTCTTGATCTATTATCACGAGAGACTTCATTTACTTGTCCTAGAATGTGCCGAAGAGCATGATAACTAACATATCACAATAGATTGCATTAAGTTGATGTCCCAGAGTGTATTGGAGATCGTGATACTTGTCATCATGGAGACTACTTTGTTGTCCTTGAGATCAAGTTTTTCATTTGATAGACTACATTCAGTATTGTCCCAAAGTGTGCCGGAAATTAGGTAACTAATATCTTTCTAGGGTATGATATTCTTGTTGATAGGCATCTTGGTGTTGTTGGTAGTGCTCATATCACAAGAATGTGAGATTAGTAAGATTATTCAGAATTAGATCACCATTTTGTGAGATGGTTGTGTTGTTTAAATCCTCCCTCGCTAAGAGGGGGTGTTGATGAAATAGCACTAGTTGGATTATTTTTGATTTGATATACATATGTTGATATCCTTAAATATGTCATTCCAAGGATATCATATTGAGATGATATCTCTCTATATGCTTGAGAGCATAATGTGTTTTTATAACAATTCTCCCTAGCTAAGAGAGAGTGTTAATGTTGTAGCTTTAGTTGGATTGAATTTGTCTAGAGTTAATCCAAAATGGTTTTCGGTTAAACATTATTGCATTTGATTAATCATCCATTATACACATATATATTGTTGTTAATAATGTCTAATGGAAATTAAATTACCATAACCAATATTGATTAACATGGAGACATGTCTCTTCTACTCTTATATATATGCATTTGGATCTGCACTTGGAACACACAAAAACAATCATGAATGTTGTTACATTTTTTAGAAAACGATGCTACAAAATCAACAGACGTGTGTTATATATCTTTGCTACTACTTTATCATCATCTCGCAACAATATGAATTCCTCCTTGAAGGCCTTTCTGAGGGTGTTCCATGTGGCCTTCAGGGTGGCTAGAAAGTTGGTGTACTTGTGAATTGCTATGCCTTGTAGGGTGGCCGGGAAAGCCTCTACCCAGGAATCCTTATCTTCTTGTCCAATCGCCTCCCAAATGGTCACACATGTTTTATAATATCATATTGGATCCTCCAACCCTTCCCCCATAAACTTGGGAAGTTTTTGTGTAGCCGAGGTGTTTGGCATTTTTCTTTCATGGCTTCCTGTGTTCTTGAAATTCCTTCCTTCATGCCCTCCTGCTATTTCTCTCCTACCGTCAGGCTGTGAGCCTTCCCCTTTTCCACCCTCTTCCAATATACCTTGGTTGTATGTGTATTCCCTCCTTCCCGGGGTCTTAGGCTATGTTTGCCCTATTGTTACTTTGTCGGATATAGCCAACCCCTTTATCCTACATACCATACTTTTAAACAAGTCGGCTACCTCTCGCTCCAATCCTCTTTCTTCACAGCTGGTGTTGGATTGCACAAAGCCCTCTGTTTCACCCAACTCTTCTTCCCAACTGTCTGTGTCTTCCTCGTTACGCATTGTACCAAATATTAATACCCCGTAGGTGGTGCTACCAAATGGTGGCCCTTCCTTTTAGTTCTCACTGAACTTGTGAGCAAGGTTTTGTAGTGTTTGTTGTTGTATGCATACGGATCACCTTACTTCAGCCTCGTCTTCCTCTAGGTGTATCTCCTTATGGCGCCTCCTATCCTTACTTGGTAGAAGGGGCATTAATTTTTGGGGTTACTAGGTGTGCGATGCGATGTTTATTTGTGCCCCTATGATCCTCTTCTTGCTTGTTCCTGTTGTAGAACCATTCTAGTATTTGCTTCCTTCAGTGTTTTGTTTGGGTAGCCTCTCTTTCTTCTTCTACTTCTACCTGTCTATGTGCTAGTAACCTTGGAAGACTCCCTAGGAGATTGTCACAACTTCGTTCACTGTGAGTTTGACCTGTACCTTATTGGTGGGGAGAGCATCTTTGCTTCGCTTCCCGCCGTACGTATTGGTCTACAGCCTCGTCCTATGCCTAGACGAGGTCTTGTGTCAATTGGTCCGACCGGGTAACTTCCTCCTCGATGTCACTTTCTATTATCAATACTTGTTGGTCAAAAGGCTGACTCATTATGCTTCCATCTTTTCACCTGTCTTCTTTAGACCTCAAGGTTTGTACTCGACAATGATGCTAGAAAGGTTATATGCCAAATATGGAAGTCTTTACTTGCAAGATATGGAGGTGTTTATGTACTAGATTTGGAAGTGCTTACATGCGAGACATGAAGGTGCTCATATGTCGAATATGGAAGTAGTGATGACGATACGCTCTGATACCACTAATGTAGGTACACTCTGATAGCACTGACGAAGGGCCACACCACCCTTACCAACTCATAACCAAGAATGCAACAATATGAAGAGAATAAATGCTTCGCACGAAATTTTATTAAATTTGAAAATCCTTAGCAATTACAATAACATTTCTACAAGATCTCTCAAGGTCCAATCCAAACCCAAGCTAGTCCAGATCCACACTCTGGTAGAAACCTCCGAGATCTCAACTTGTGCTCGCAAGCCACCAAGCAACCTCCTTGTTTCTAAACCGCAGTCACTAGCTCTTCTCCAACTTTATCCAAGATCCAAGTGTAAACTGCCTCACATTTGGCACTCTGTCTACACACTCACAACTCTATCACAATCCTGCTGTAAGTTGCCTGACATTCGGCACTCTGTCCACAGGCTCAGGAAAAATCACTCTTCACTTCCTCTTTCTCTTTCACACCTTGAAGACTTCACACCTTCCAACTTTCCTTCCAAAGCTTCTCTTTGAGCTTCTACTCCTCGAGCTTCTCCAAGCTTGATTTGAAATGCTCATATGCCTTGCTTAAATAGGCACTTACCAACCCATGCATGGCTTATCCACAACTTTTTAGAATTCCTCCACAACCTTCTACAACTTCCATAACCTTCTACAATATCCACAACTTTCTACAATATTCATAACTTTCTAGAATTCTACCCACACACCTCGATAAATAGAATGACAACCATTTATTTTTTATTTTTTCTATTATGCCACCTATGCACCTCAAAAATAGAAATCCTCTTTTTCTCTTTTTTCTCCTTTTTCCCCTTTTTTATTTTTTATTATTTCTCCTCTAGTTTTCGTCACTTTCACTCTCCTCCACAATTTTTTTTTTCAATAATTTTCCCATGCCAGATGCTCCTGCATCAAGTAGTGTTAACCCAAAAACTGTAATGTCCACATTTTTAGTAGGTCTTTGCAATTGGCTAGGCTAGTCCATCATCGTGGCTCTCGTGAGCTGGCAGTGAGATTTGATGGTCTCAGTTGTGAACTTGCTATTTTTAGCAAGTCTGTTTTAGATAGTTGCCATATTTGGCAGTGTAGTTGGTAGCACTGAAAGTTGGCCATCATCTGAATTGGATGGAGTTATTTATTGGTGGGTTCATATGAATTAATTAATTAATGATACATTATTATTATAATGACACTCTAAGTTATTTAATGTTAAAAAGTGGTGTTGTGAAGATGAAGCTTCTTAAGTGAAAAGTGTGACGAAGTTTAGTGCCATATTGTGTTATAAATATGAGCCCATTTGGAGATAAAGGCAGCATCCAATTGTCTTTGATTTTATTTGTCTTTGTGAGGGTTTCTAAGTTTGGTGATTTTTCAATTCCCTTGCTGGGGTATAAGGGTTTGAAGCTGGGGTTGTGCATTTAATCCATAGCTGAGGTATTGTGGATTAAATTCTGAGAATTATTATTATCTTCTTGTAATGTATTCACTATGGCTGAGAATAGAATTCAGTGATGTCTTCATTAATGTGTTGACTGTTTGTTGGGAAGGATAGGTTTGTTGAAGTAATTGTGTGAGCTCAATTATCTTGCTGTTGGGTATTCCTTCTAACCTACTCCTGGGAAGATACTTTGGTGGTTGTATAATCTGAATTGCCAAGGTAAGCATTATCTATTGCTTGGCTTACTTTCTAATTTGCCTGGGCATTTTCAATTTGCATTCAATGCCACTTTCCTCTCTCACGAGTGTTTGTTTTCCTGGGTGTTTATTTTAGGGGATCAAATTGTGCAGTAAGAGGCTGGTGTTCATTGTATATGCATTTATAGTTAGTCTGTCTGTAGTTGTTCAAGCAGAGTATCGTCTAAGAAATTCTTTTAGTTGTTCATATTTTTTTTCATTTGTAATTTATTTTTCAAGTGAGACACGTACAAAGACACATGCATATGTATAGCATGCACACACACCCTCACACACACCCACTTTTACTCACACACACACACACTCACACTCACACTTGCACACAAACACTCTCAATGTTACTAAAATACAATTCTTTTTTTTAAAATTCCGGAAATAGTTTTCTTTTTGTCTTGGAATCATGGAGAAACATTGTCATTTGTAGGAATTGAAACTGCAGGAGCACTAGTTGCATTAGTAGCGGAAATGAATCGGTGACATTTTATCTATAAATGGCTATATTCATGACAAATACAAGATTTGAATGAAAGTGTCTCATAATCTAGCTATTGGATCCAAGAAGAAGACACAAGATGAATCTCTATAGAATTTGGTAAAGGATTATTTAAATCAATCTCAAGATTGATGCAAGCATAAGAAATTAGTTTTTTAACTTGAGTTTGAGGAGTAGATCCCAAGGTTTGCCTAGAAGGAGAGCAATTGAATGAAGAATACCATCATTCCAAAAGTCAAATAGGAGTTAGGTAAGGTGTACCCACATAGGAACTTTTGAGAGATACTCCTCGACAGTATTAAACCCCACATGCCAAGGCTTGATAGAGAGCCTAACCTGATTTAAAAAGTAAGAACGTCCTTCAAAGGTCCTGTTTCTACGTGCGATGTATGTAAAAACAACCATGAAATAGTTATTGGCCGCCAACATAATCTCTCTATCCCCTTTTGGGTTCCAAACCCTCTACTCCGGAACTGGTAACGAGAGTCTTAATCCCATAAACTTGCAAATGAGGGCATAGTTGCTGCAGTAAGTACCATCTTCTGAAATTATCTCAAGTTGGATAACCAAGACAGGTCAATCCTTTGTCATAGGCCTAAATTTACCTATGATTAATATAAATATACTCAAAATGGATATTATTCTAAATATATGTATGCAGTTCCTTATCTTAATATATCAATCAATGCTATTAATCAAATATTATAAATAAATATGTAAATATTATTGATAATAATTCTAAGAATCAAATTTGTCAATAAATAATAATAAAAATATGAAAATATTAGATAAATAGTTCATAAGATATTGATGATCAAATCAATTGTAATTTGTATACTCTTGTGATACTTATTTAATAGTATTTAATAAACAATATTACTCAATATTTAATAATATTGAATAAATTACCCATGAGACTTATATATACCATTATTCAATAAATACATACCAATATAAATATGATTTAGCTAAGAATTACAACTTATCTAAGTGGTCACTATTAAAACTAAAATTAATAAAAACCAAACCTAACTATACTACAGGTCTTGACTTTTAATGACCCAAGCCTATAAATAAGAACTACAAAAGGAATATCATTTATTTTTGATAGATATCACTCCCCTTCATACATTTAAAGCCATGTTGGAGAATTTAAGGAAGAAATAAAATAAGTTAGAAAAGATGTTTTTATAACTACCCACAACTTGGAGATAGGAAATTCACGATGGGAAGAAGGGGGATATAAAGAAGATATAAGGGAATAAACTTGGAAACATTGCCCAATTAAAAGATAAAGTACATTTGTACATTTTAAAGGATAACGGTAAGTTACGTGGGAATTCCTAAAAGGTAAAAATAAGTGAGTAATATTGTCACTTATGGAGGAGAGGAAGAGATTGATCAAATACTTATAGTGTTAGTATGAGACATTGATAAAATCTCCATCTGAATAGCACGACTTTGATTTCTATCATTTCTAAAATGTTAGAATGAGAGATTCATATAATCTTCATCTAACCGAAATGTCTGAGATTGATATAATAATTGTTGGTATGAAAATGTTACCCATTTGACCAACATAAATTTGAATAATGAATTTCTATAATGTTGGTATGTGAGATTAATAATCTCCATTTGATTGACATGCCTGAGACTTCATCATCTCTATAATGTTGCTATGTGAGATTGATATAATCTCCATCTGATTGACATGCATGTGATTGATGTGCCATAATTTTTTGATGATGTCAACATATGCATATGTGATTGGCCGTGGATAGAGGATGCCCTGTCCAAGAAGAACCTTAAGGGGTGCACTCTCGAGAAGATGGTCGAATAACTAAGGGTTAGGAAACCCAATTTGGAGATGTCTTTAAGGTCGGGTTTAAGATAGAGGGTAGAATAGTATAATGGGATTTGTTATTATTATGATTCTAACAATTTTTTTGCAGGTTTTTGTTAACCCTAGTAGTGGGGACATTACATCCTAGCTTCGTTGCACACATCCAGTGACTTTCTTAATCTTTTGGATTCCCAACTCCAAAGAAGATCTAACCCTGGATGCATTTTTTTTTCTTGAATGGCCTATAGTGTCTGCATGCAAAGATGAAGACAGCTCTGTTGAACACATACTTCCAAATAACTAAGATTTTGGAGAAGCCCAACTCTCCTCCTTACCGACCAAAACTCAAAACCTCCCCCTATCAAACAAGGGCTGAAATGCTGGGCAAAAATAAAATACTTCCTAGCCGCAAAGAGCAAGCAGCAACCTGAGCCACCCTATTACACCAGAACACTCACGATTCAGTAAAACTCACCTCCAATCCAGCAAAGAATATCCCCACGGAACCAAGTACAGACCCAGCGAACGTTAACCGGGTAAAAAACGCGCGAGAACTAGGGAAAAATCAGGTAGGGCAAGGGCCATAGCTATTAGCAAAGCTGTTGGTTACCATTCTCAAAAATCCATCCTTCTCTAAGGATTTCAACATACCTCTCAATTTTTTTTTGTTTTTGTTCTATATGTGCTTTTGGTGATGCAGTGCCATAAGCTAAAGTTTATTTTAAAGTCCCAAGGACTGGGCATTTCTAACCAATAAAATGTCAATACTTTTTTGTTTTTGTTCTATTTGTGCTTTTGGTGATGGAGTGCCATAAGCTAAAGTTTATTTTAAAGTCCCAAGGATTGGGCATTTCTAACCAATAAAATGTTTCTTTTAGCATGTAGACTCAGGACGATAGTGGATTTTACATGTACAATGTAGAAAAAGTTCTCCAAGCTAGTTCATTAGTGTTTTTATTTCTATGGACTAAGTTGAAATTGATTAACTTTGTCAATTTTATATTGATGTCTAGTATATGTTAAATGGCAGGCTTGTACATATCATAACAATTTGATTCTTCGAATCATTAATTTTTTCTTTTTAAAAGTTCTTATCCTTTCAAATCTTGTTTGTGTTGAATAGTTGTTATTTGTTTTGGCCAGTTGGAAGGCCTAAATTATCTATTTCATTTTTTGATATATTGTAATCTCGTTTGTAAGGCACAACTGTTAACAACTCGATGCTTGTATATGAGGCAAAAACATTGGTAGGCAGTCATTTCTTTTAAGCAAAATTTGAAGAGAGGTTTATTCTCGTGTGCTGTTTGTTTTGTGTTGTCTAAAAAGAGACAAATTAAAATGCTAGCATATATAGTTAGTCTGTCTGTAGTTGTTCAAGGATAGTATCGTCTAAGAAATTCTTTCAGTTATTCAGATCTGTCATTTGGAATTAATTTGTCAAATGAGACACATGCATATGTATAGCATGCACAAACACACCCACTTTTACTCACACACACACACATACTTGCAGACACACACTCTCAATGTTCCTAAAATACAATTATTTTTCTCTTTGGAAAATAGTACCCTTTTTGTCTTGCAATAATGGAGAAACATTGATTATTGTTAGATTTTGGGCACTAAGCTACGACCTGTACACTGGATATTGTTTTAGACTGTTTGACCTAAATTTAGCATTTTCATTTTTTGATAAGCAGGAAAATGACTGGCATTGAATTTGTACTGAGTGAAGTTTTGGAGCCTCACCTATTTGTTTTCCGGAAGCAGAAGCGTGATGGGCCAGAGAAAATCACTCCCATGCTAACATATTACGTCTTGGATGGTTCTATCTACCAGGCACCTCAGCTTTGTAGTGTCTTTGCATCTCGAATGGTATGTATTATAATTTATATCTTCAAGTCATTAGTGAAGCCACTTTGGTACTGAAGTTCCAAATAGAACATGGGAGCGTGCACATATGAAACATGTGCTAATACCAAAAGGTGAATGTATACTGCATGAGAAATCTGGACTATATGAACTTCTTATGGTGATTTCTATTATAGATTGTATAATAAAATCAAAAGACAATGGCATATAGAGAAATTGTATCTTTATTCTTGATTAAATATTCAACGTGTTTTGAAATAATAAGCATTAGTTCTGGCTTTTAATAAAAAAAAAGAATGGTAATAGAAGTATGCGTTGAGAATTTATATGTAACTTTTTAACTGACCTGACAGATGCAATCCTTTGTGTTTCTCACTGAAACTTGCACTTATTTTGTTTGGCAGGTACGAGCTCTATATCATATATCAAAATCATTCACAATTGCTTCCTCAAAGCTAGAGAAGATTGGTTATGGTATGTTAGATATGCTCCTCTTCATTATTTATCATTAACTAGTATATCAATGAATCAATATTTTCAAGAATACATGACATTATGGTTGTATTATTTCTTTTTGTGTTTAATCCATTTAGGAAAGCAATGGCACTTACTAATCACATACCACTATATTAGACTTAAGTTTAATCCTTGTAGCATAAGATAAGATAAGATAAATTTACTAATGTCCAACAAGAGACCACAAAAGAGTGTAAGGGACTAAAAGCATACAACGAAGGAAACAACCAACAGCAGGAGCACCAAATGGTGACCGGAAAAGGATCAAACAAGAAAGCAAAGGACCCACAAAGGAAGACTAAAGGTCCTTCCTAGGTGTGAAAAAGTACAGAATTGAAGGATAAGGTCCGAAGGTGAGCCCTAGATCGTCTTAGAGTATTGTTGGAAGTGCAGTGCCGCTATTGAGTGAATCCACTGTGAGGCCTCACGAGCTTGGTGTGACTGGAAGTAGGAGGATCGAGCAGTTGCTTCGTGCCCCAGGTAAGAGACAATGGCGAGAAAGAAGTGATAAGCTGATCGGAAGCCTATCTCGAAGGGAATAGAGCCTGCAAGGTTGATTGGGAAGTTGCATGGCTTTCTAAAGGTAATGAGCAAGTCAATGCTGATCGACGTAACTGAAGAAAGACGAAAGAGACCTGCACTCTCTGAAACGGTAGTGTGTTAGTTTTTTGAATCGCTGTAAGTGTAATGGCACTACCATGTTTTGTTATGCGTTTTCCAATTGGCTTTTTATAATGAGATTGTGTCAAGAGGAGACATGTCTATTTATTAAAATAATAACACATACATACATACATACATACATACATATATATATATATATATATATATATATATACACACACACACCCATTGTAGGTGGTTAAGTCATGTCATGAGTCCCCAAGGAGGTGTTGACCACCAAATCAACAATGTCTCCTTTCTAAAAGAGGGTTTAAGAATAAATAATAATAATAAAATAATTTAATTTAATTTTTTTTTTAATATAATGTGATAGAATTGCATTGTAGTTAAGTTTAATGAAAGGTCAAGAGGCATGCAATGAAGAGTCACGACTCCCTCAAACATGAGATATACAAGGTTGAAGACTTTATTTGTAGGAGATATGGAGGAACAAAGAAAGAGAGGAGCATAGGAATTAAAGAAGGATTAATGGAAGAAGAAAGGAATGAGAAGAAACAATGTTATTATTTTAATGAATAGACATGTCCCGTAAAGGGACATGTCTCCTCTTGATATAATCTCATTATAAAAAAGTGATTGCTGCCAATTGGAAAACACATATCAAAACAATGATGAGATTATATCAAGAGGAGACATGTCCCTTTACAGGACATGTCTATTCATTAAAATGATAACATATATATAGTATCTCTCTGTCACACACACATATGTATATATATCTGCACTTTAGTCTCATTGTTTTATTTGACTGAAGCTACCAAACATCAGTACTCCCTCTTAGCTAAGGAGGATAAACACAAGACATATATTATGCCATTGGTAATATTAAGAATGACAAATTTTACGGATATCTTTGATTAGAAGATATCTGCCATTTTGATATCACATTTGATATCATGAGTAATTTGCTATTATTGAATTGAATCAAACTCAAGCAATTTCGTACTTTGGGGCCATTTCCCTAAACTTGGTTACAAGGTACAATTTCACCCAAACTTGAACAACCGCACAATTTGATGGCTTGGACAATCTTATTAGACCCTAAGAATAAGGATTCAACCATTAATAGGTTTCCCAAGTACCCACGAAATGTTCCATCCAACTTGGGCTAGTAAATAGGCCTAATTGCAATTAGGTCGACCTAATAGGGTTTTGGCCAACAACTTCAAAATTTTTCAAACAAGCTGCTAGCCCCTTTTAGGAGTTGGTTTTCCTTAAGGTCTGAATTTGAAAATTCATTTGCAACGGTCATTTTAAAAAAATGATTTTTGAGAGCGGGGATTTATATCTTAAAACCCTAAATAACAAAGAAAAGGTCTATCCTTGTTTTATATTAAACCCTTTTATTCTAGGGTTTGTATTTCAATAAAGGGAAAGGGTTTATTAGAAGTGTTATATCCTAAAGTCTTTTGTGTTTTTATTTTGCTTATACCTTTGTCGTAAGCAATTAATTGTGTCTGACCCTTTGAATATTCAAATTCTTGATATACTTTTACCTGTGATGGACCCATGCTATAGATTGTTTGCAACCATCAGATATGGGTTTAATCAATGAACGTCACTTTATCGCTATTGGGATGTGCAATAGCTTTAAGAAATGCGACAATGCGATAGTATGACACATTTATGCAATGGGGCCTTACATTGGTTAGGAAATTTGACCCTTGTCAGTAGTTTGTTGGCAAATTAAAATTTTTTGGGAACACCCCATTAAGGCCAATGGAGGTTCAGACACCTTTTTAGCAATGGGGAATTGACTTTATAGGAGAGATAGAAATAAATCAAGTAGTGGTTATTCATGGATCCTTGTAGCTACTGATTATTTCACAAAATGGGTAGAGGCTATCCTAACTAGACAAGCAACTAGTAAAGTTGTGAATAATTTTTTGTTGAGTAACACAATTACAAGGTTTGGGTGCCCCGAGAGAATTGTGATAGATAATGCAATGTGTTTTAGATCTGATGAATTTATACAATTTTGTGACATATGATATTACTAGGTCTACTTCTTTCCCTTCTCACCCTCAGGCAAATGGGTAAGCATAATCCACAAATAGAAGTCTGTTGAAGATCATCAAAAGGATCTTAGATGAGAATAAGAAGGCATGGGACTCTAAATTGCTTCTAGCGGTTTGGGCAAATAGGGTGACAGTCAAGAAAGCCATTGGGCTAACACCTTTTGACCTGGTATATGGGATTCAAAAAAGATGGTCTCAAAATAATTTGATGAGCTTATACAAATTTATCTAGGAGTACGATGAAGATTTAGTGGATGATATGCAAGAAAGAATATATGAGCTCACATGATTAAATCAACATAGAAGAGAAGCATTTGCAAGAAATGCTAAATTACAGTTGCAAATGAAACACTTGTTTGACAAGAAGATAGTGGAGAGAAAATTTGAGGCAGATGTTATGGTACTACAGGTCGAGTCTTAGAGCAGGTGGCAATGCCGGCATTGCAGTGTTCGTCCAGGACTCATATGACCAAGTGAGGGCCTACCGTATGGGCGCACATCCAACACAGAGTTTGGACTGCGGAGTGTGGTGGGATGTTATCGGCCTTCACTAGTACCTTAGGGTTTTGGTGCAATGGTTCGTACCATGTGGTGTTAGAGCCTCCACCCAAGTTTGAGTCTCAGAGCAGGTGGCAACGTTGGCATTCTAGTGTTTGTCCGGGGCTCATACGGCCAAGGGAGGGCCCATCGTATGGGCACACATCTAGCCCAGAGTCTGGATTGCAGAGCGTGGTGGGATATTATGATCTTGGTGGGCAGCCTTCACTAGCACCTCGGGGTTTTGGTGCAATGGTTCGTACCATGTGGTATTAGAGCCTCCACCTAGGTTTGAGTCTTAGAGCGGGTGGCAACGCCAGCATTGCAGTGTTTGTTCGGGGCTCAGATAGCCAAGGGAGGGCGCACCACATGGGCGCACATCCAGCCCAGAGTCTAGATTTGCAGAGCTTGGTGGGATGTTATGATCCTGGTGGGTGGCCTTCACTAGCACCTTGAGGTTTTGGTGCAATGGTTTGTACCAACTACTGTGTACAAGGAAAAACATGGGAAGTTTGATCTAGTTTGGTTAGGCCTTTATCTGGTTCATGACAAGTGGGGTGAGGATTCATATTTTCTGAAGGAACTTTCTAGTGACCTTGAACTGTCAGTTCATGGACAGTTCTTGAAAAGATACTTTAGTTAAGAGGTATTCTATTTTCCATGAATAGTAGTTAGGCTTGTAAATATTGTATATACAATACATAGTGTGTTTCCCCTTTTGTTGGTTGGTTGGCTAGTCTCTTGTTGTTTTGTTTTAGTGCTCTCTAGTCTTTTTAAGTGTATGACCTGCTCTATATAGAAATTCTGAGCTCTTGCACGAATATAGAATATCCATCATCCCCAGACAGAGCCACTGTTAGCTCCTTTTAGGAGTTGGTTTTGCTTCAGGTTTGAATTTGAAAATTCGTTTGCAACGATCTGATTTAAATTTTTTTAATTTTGTAGAGCAAGAATTTATATCTTAAAACCCTAAACAACAAAGAAAAGGTTTATCCTTGTTTTATATTAAACCCTTTTTATTCTAGGGTTTTTTATTTTGATAAAGGGAAAGGGTTTATTAGAAGTGTTATATACTAAAGTCCTTTGTGTTTTTATTTTCTTTATACCTTTGTCCTAAACAATCAATTGTGTCTGACCCTTTGAATTTTCAAATTCTTGATATACTTTTACTTGTGATGGACCCATGGTATGGATTGTTTGTAACCGTCAGATCTAGGTTTAATCAACGAATGCTGCTTTATCGCTATTGGGATGTGCAAGAATTTTAAGAAATGCGACAATGTGATAGTATGACGTGTATGCAATGGGGCCCTAGTGCTGATGGACGTAAGAAAGAAGACGTCACTAGTGATGGACACTTGTCAGAGTTCAATTTGATCACAGCTAGGAGCCAGATTGTTTTAAGGGTTTGTTAAAACCGTTGATCTTGTTGAAGATCAATGGCTGTCCTGTTGTTGCTATGGAAAAGTGTACAAGGTTTTAACCATAGTGACAAAGTGACCCTTCAACATGTGCCTTGTGTGGGCCATATCATGTAGTGGAAGTGTTGTTTCTGATACTGTTGATCTTGATCATCATCGATGGTCGTCACATTGTTGCCATGACAAGAGACATGATGTTTATGCAATGCAAGAAAGTGACATGGCGCCACATGTCGTGGCCCGTGCGTGGGCCAGCTATAAAATGTTCTCAGATAAACCTAAGGCCGTTGATGTGGATGAAGATCTACAGACATCGCATTATTGCTAAGGCAAGTAACAAAGTGTTTAAACAATATGACAGTGCAATGCGATGCCACGTGTCGTGGGTGGGCCATAAAAGGAAAGGTAAATGCGATTTCTTCTTGCCCTTAGATCAAAAGAAAATCGATGGTCATCACATTGTCATTGTGAAAATAAGTACGTTGTTTATTCAACACGACAATGCGACAATATGATGCGTGTCCCATATGGGCCCAGCTGTATGAAACTTAAACAAATATCCCAATTGTTGGATCAAAGGGAGATCAACGAACGTCACTTTGTCGCTAAGGCAAGTAGCAAGCTTTATAACCAATGTGACTATGCTACGTGATGCCACGTGTCGTGGGTGGGCCAGCCATGAAGAAAAAGCACTAAAAGAAACAAGTTTGATATACCGCATCCGATGCAAAACAAATCTACTGATATTGCTTTGTCGCTATCAAAACATGCAAGGTTTTTAACCATAGCGACATGTGAGGTTTTCACACCATCACCCCAAAATTTTTGGGGACCCCCTTTTTCGAGCAAGCCTTGGCAATTTTTGTGGATTTTTGGAATTTTTGGGTCGCCTTGAAAATTTTTTGGAGTTGTCCAAGGGTTTTCGATTTGAAAATTCTACACTTTGGACGCCTCTGGCCAGGAGGGATGTGGTTGGATTTTTTTTTTTCACCCGGTGCGAAACTTGATTTTCCAAAACATGTAATTTTATCCTTAGGCCAAACGATTTCAAAGACAACATTTTTCAATGGTAAGAACAATATTCGGCAGGATAAATTTGCAAAATTTTGGACTCAGACGAATTTTGAAAATTGGATGTAATTGTATAATCTTGAGCATTTTGAAAATAGATTTTTTTAAAGATTTAATTGTTTTGGAAAATCTTATATTTTTGGTGAAAAGAGAAAATTTGGTGATAGTGAAATTAAATTGGAAAATCGATTTTGGATGCTAGAGAAAATGATTTATTTTGGAAAAAATTTAAAATTGCATTGCAAAATGGAAAGTGGACTTAATTGCAAAATTTTGCATTAAATTGGTTAAAATTTCCTAGAAGATTTTTAAATGTTGAAAGAAATTAGTAAATTAAAATTGAAAATCGATTTTGGCTTGCTAGAGTTGATTTTAATTGCTAAAATGCTTTTAAATGATAATTTTGGCATCTCCTAGGCTTTCCTTATTTTATTTTGCAATTTTTTATCACAACCGACAAATAAAAGGGTTTATTTCACTTTGAGTTGAGTAATTTTAGCATTGCATTCAAATCTGGGCCATTAATGAAAGCACTAATTTAATTTTGCTTTCCTCCAGGGCAAGTCGGCCAGCTTGGAGCGACATGGAAATTTTGGTATAAGAGGGGCTCCCCCCTCTCTCATCTCCTCATTCCATCTTCCTCCTCCTCATGTGTTGAGCAATTTTTCTCTAGAAGGGCAGCTTGCAGACTTGGTCGATTTTCTTGGGTAGATTTTTCTTTGCTTGGTGTCATTTTTCGTCTTCCATCTTGGGCGAATTTCTGCCCTAAGTCAAATTTTGGAGCATATCTGAAATTTTCTTGCTAAGGCGATTTTCTTTGGGGTCTGATTTTCTTTCTAAAGGCTGCGATTTCAATTTGCAGATTTGGGCGTGTTTACTTGGTGAAGAGGCCATGTCATTTGAGGGTTTGATTTTGGCAAATGTGGGCAATTTCAAGGAGGTTAGAATTCTAATTTTTGCTACGACATCATTATCTGCAAGGAGGCTTGAAATTTTCGAGATCTGATCCAAATTTGAAGAGGGCCCGATTATTGGTAAAGGCAGATTTAAGATAAAATTCTATTCATTTTAGAGTTGAAGATTGTTTCAAAAGCGGATGTTACTCCTTGTTCGTACTTGGTTTTATTTCCCTTATGTTCTTAATGCATTCATTATCCACCACTTCATCATCCCATTGCTAGGTTGAAGATTGGAGAGATAAGTGTAGATTTCATGATAGGACACTTGGTGAGGCAGAAATAAGCTAGACCACCTTAGGTTGGAGTTGGGAGATATAAGTGTAGTTTATCCTAAGGTAATGAAGAGGTAGAAATGAGTGGTAGTCCCACCCCTAGGTTGAAGATTGGAGATTGATAAGTGTAGTGATAGGACTTGGCGAGGCAGAAATAAGCTAGATTCCATTGATAGAAAGGAGGTTGGAGATCGATAAGGGTAGTCCATATCACTTGGAATGAAGGGGTAGAAATAAGTGTTTAGGATGGTAGATGTTAGTGCAAGCAAGAATCCAAAGGGAATGAACACCAAAAAGACAAGAAAGACATGATGTGTAAGACCACCTTCTTCTCGAAAGTGAGGCGAATAAGTGATACCAATATCAGCACAGTAAACATGATACAATTAAATGATAGATTGAAGGAAGGACAATCCCCCATGGCAAAGAAAATTTACAGAAGTGGAATTGTACATGTGGCCGCCTTCCCTCCTACCTTGCCTTGTCCATAATTGGTAATGGAGTGTGCATCCCGGTTTGATTTGGTTAGTAAGTCCATCATTTTTGATGAAGGGAAGAGAGTGTTGGCCAACATCGGCGGAAAAGTGCTCGAAGAAGCATTTAATATTCCCCAGTACAAAAGCACGATGGTAGTAATAATGGATCAGGCGGCTAAGTTATTCTAGGATAACCAGGAGGCTTATTCTGTCCACCTAAAGTAGGATTGGCTACATGAGGGCAAGAAGGGAGTTACCATATCATCAAGGCTCACCATGTCAGATTTCAAATTAGAGTATGGTGATCTCATTGTGCTTCTCAATTGGATCATGGGCTTAGCTCAAGGTATGCAATTCGAAAACTGAATGTACTTGTTTATTGATGAAATTGAAAAAGGAAAAAGAAGATTTGATTGGGCTAGGATCATAAGCGAAAATCTAGAATTGCAACTTAGGAATGTGCAAAATCAAAAACAATTCTACATGGGGTTCTATCTTTTCTATTTGATAGTGAGATTGTACGAAAATCTTGGACTTAAGGCCTTAGGAGTAATTGGCAATGGGCTGGGGCAATGTTTGGTGCACAAGTGCTATCCACAGCTTCACTTGCATAACAACAAAGACTATAAGATATTTTGTGACACCTTTGCCATGAAGACAGTAAGGATATTACAAGGGACACCTATTAAGAGGCTTTCATCAGATGTAGAAGTAAAAGCCAAGAAGTATGGGAGTTGGTTCATCCAATTTCTGCAATTCACTTATATTAGAGTAGCAGGAAGCATAGTATGTCCCAAGAGACTTCCAAGGTACCCACTCGACAAGGTAGTTTTGATGAAATTGGCTAGGCAACTTGAGCATTATAATAGAGTGATGAAACTTAAAGGTGAGACAGGCATTACCATCTCATTTGGAATTGACAATGATAGTTGCCCCAATCCTATTAGTTGCGGAGAAAGAATTAGAATGGTATCATCTAGGATGGTATAGAGCAAGTTAAGGATTCGATCCTAATGGTCTTATCAAGTCATCTCATGGAAATACATTCAAGCATGTTCCTACTATAAAGGATTTTTGGGCCAATGCACGGGATGACTTTCACGGGAGAAAGCTAACTTTCTCAAGATTGTTAGTGAACATGATGAGGGCAATCAGATGGAGAGGCCTTGATATTCCCGATCAACTGGAAGATGATGAAAATGTGCTGAGAGAAGATTATGATACAGTGGATGGAACGGAGTTGAATCCAATGGATTGGGATGATCATCAAGATCCTTCCTTGGAGGCAGTTAAAAGGATAGTTGATCTGCACACCGAGTCGTGGTACAATGAAAAGTTAAGGAAATTACAAAGAAGGTATATCTTACTTATGAGAAGATGAAACCAAAGGAAGGTCCAACAGAGTCAGTCAGACAGAAAGGTGAAGGTAGTAGCCAGCAACAAAGAGCAATTAGGAGCAAGAAGAGCAAATTTGGAGGAAGTGATTTGAAAATATTTGAGGCTAGAGACCAAAGGTATAGTTCAAGTGGACAAGAGGAGAATGTCAATGAGATAGAATTTGGATCAAGATTGGATGAGTTCGGGAAGGTTTCCATCAAGAAGAAACATTTAGGCATCCTTGCCTCCCTCAATGCCTTTATCAGATACATGAAAGAATATGAGAAGGATCATGAGAAAACACTGCAAGTAGCGAGCAACACAATGAATTCAGTTGAGCTCAAGATGAAACATACATTTTGCCCTCCCATGAAGGAAGTCAACGACAAGCTAGCCAAGTTCATCACTTTGGCTAAAAAGATGAAAGAAAGGGGTAGAACTATATTAGAAGATCATTTGATGTAAGCCCAAGTGGCAAATTCTCCTTCTTCTTGGGTAGGATAGGTGTTCTATTCTGATTTGCTACCATTTTGGTGCCTTCTCATTGGTTGCCACTTTTCCCTTTTTTTTCATTGGTCCATTGATGAGGTGGCGTCTTCTCATTGGCTGATGGGGTGGCAACCCTAATTAGGGTTTCTGGGATCCAATCTGGATCATTGGTTTTGCCTCTTTATCTCTATCGTTAGTTGTAATTTTGGGCCTCTATATAAGGCCATTTGCTCTCATTTGTAAAGGGTCAAAGAAAATTGTTGCTAAGATAATACTAAAATTGCCTCTCTTTATCATTGTTATGACTTGCATGGTGATTAGGAACATTTGGTGTTATTGCATAGTTTCTACTTCTAAATAGTTAGAATTAGATTTTCCTTTGGAGTTGTTAAAGTAGATTTCATTTTGAGAAAGTTGCTAAGTAAGAGTAAGAGTAGATGGATAGTGGCATGGTGATATTAGTGGATGTTTGATAGGGATCTATAACTAGGCCACTAGGATCCTAGCGACTTGTTGAGAAGCCTTGTGTGGTAAACTAGTTCTTTTTCTTTGAATCATTGCATCTATGGAGGTAGAGTTGCTGGTTAGCTTTTATTAGATTCGATCCTCGTCCATTTGCTAATCTTTCCATTCATAGGAGTAGGAGTAGAATAGCAATGAGTAGCTTAGTATTTGGAGTTTTGAGGAAAGAAGTTAGGAGAAGCATCATTGGTAAACTCACCCCCATCATCACCACCATCTGCATTATTTGGCACTCATACAAAATCATCACCACCACAACGAGAGCCCAAGTTATCCCTGAATGAACAACGTAAGGCCGCCTACGTGATTACCAACAAATCACATTGATATAACTGAGTTAGTATCCACAGGTGTAAGGAACATTGGAGTTTTTCTCTTGTCTTCATGAGTTCAACTTTTCAAGAGAGGAATTGAGTGTTTGATATCCCATATCAAGTGTTCAATTGCTATATGTTATGTAGCGGTACAAAACTGACATCAACACGACAAAGCGACATCGCAACATGTGTCCCTGGGTTTTAAGCAAGCACAACAAGGACTCATAAAGATAAAGTGTATTCCAGTTGGTGAGATAGGATTGGTTTGACTGCCACTTTAGCATGCATAAGGATGATTCAACGATGGAATTCAATTGCGGCTGTCGAATATGCTATTAATCAATGGTCTATTTTTAAAATCACATGAAAAATAAGCATACCCATTCTCTGTAACACATTAATGGTAAATTAAGTATCCTCATGTGAGTAGAATCTGAAAATATAATGCACGCATCACATTTTTTCTGTAAAAGAGTGATTGAATAGCAGAGTGAGAAAGAGCTAGGAAGTCAGTGCTAGAAAATTGAGAATTGCTGCAACCAGGAAATAACGGAAATATTTCAGTAAGTTCTTGTCCCTCTCTTGGTAAAGAAATTTGCTTGTGCGAAAGTTTCCATATTTTGTGAAGATGCCTCCTAGATGAGATTTACTTGGAAAAGTAGATTATCAACATAGGAATCTTCATGATGAGTTTCTTGAAGAACTAAATGCCTCGACAAACGATTCGGCCAAGGGTAAGGAATTGGTCCCTCAATCCCATTGATCAAAGGTTGACGAGGGTTTATGTGATAAGGGAAACTTGCTAAGGGATGCACAAACATCCATGGGTGGTCTAGAATTGTTTAAGAAATGGTTTTCTCAGAGGAAACGAGACACCCCCACAATAATGTATGGGAGTCTGGTGTTGGTAAACTTATTATACTAGGAGTTTTCATGGATGTAGATCTGTTGACCATGCTGGCCAAGAGATATGACTTTGTGTTACGATTAGTGAGAAATGATTCTAGAGATGGTCTTTTCGAAGTTACATCAGATGTAATTATAGAAGTTTTTATGAACCCTAACATTGCCCTACATGAGGAGAGAAATTGCAAGCAAAATATGATGCTCAGAGAGTATACCTTAGGAGTGGGCCATTTCAGGAGCACTTTGCCAAAGTGGGAAGTTTTACATTAGTTAAATCATCTACCCCTGAACCTTTGTTGAAGAAGAATTTTAATCCTAGGGCCCAGGCATTGTATGTTTCCCTGTGTAAATTTTTTCATATAGATGAGCAAGAATATGTCCTAGTGCCTCTAATGTATATGATAGCCCGAATCCTACAATATGGAATGAATTCAATTTTTGATTTTGCCTCCTATCTGGCTGAGGAGATCCATAATGGATTGATTGGAATAAGCAAAGTAAAGTTGATAATCCCTTTGGATGGTATTCCATGCTTATGTACATGTGTCTTTTGAAAGGAGTTTCTGTATTTGAGAAGGAAATGAAGTTGGAAAAAGAATGTGAAAGTGAGAAGATGCTTGTGTAGTTGTGGAGTGGTGGTATGACATGCAAAGTGACATATGCCAACTTTGTTAGGTTTGACAGATACTTTGCATCAAAGATGAGGGCACTGTCAGTAGAAGACAATCTTCAAATTCTGTTGGAATTAATCAGGTCTATGGAGTATGCCACAAGGTTCAAGGTGAGCCATAATTGGGCAAACATCATCCCGTTTTCTATATCTACTGTTTTCAGAGTTTATGCTTTTCAAGGAAAACCTCATGTGTTACCCTACCAAGTTCCTCTCAAGGTAGATTTTGCTGTGTTTTTATGGCAAGTTGGAGGACTTGAGGAAAGAGAATTGGTTGGGAGGTCAAGAGGAACAATCTTTCTTAGTTTCACTATGGCCCACCAATTCATTATAACAAAGGGTGGATGGAAACACCTAGGAATGTTTTTGGATAAATATCAAATGGCCCAGTTGCACCCTAGGTTTGTAGATCTCGAGGGTTTTTACGAGATGTTTAGAGAAAGGACTAAGGTCAAGAGTTATAGTCATAATTTCTGTTACCCTGAGGATGTCATAAGGAATGAATTCTCTTTGTAGGAGCAAGAAGTGAAGAAAGAAAAATGGCGAGATTTCAGGAAGGTGATGGATTTCATAAATGCTCTAGATAGAAATTATGATCCATTAAGGGATGTAAAGTTTTGGGGTGACAAAATTAGTAAATCAATGTCACATTTTGCTGAAATTATGCAAGTTTTGAATGAAAAGAAGGAAGCCTTAACAAATGCATGTCCAGATCAGGCATAGGAGGTAATGAAGAAGCTTGCAAGAAAATCTATCATGAATCCAGGACAATACACTCTCCAAAGGAAAACTGGATACACTGTGGCTAGGAACATAGATGCACATCCAGTTCCAGCATACTAGAGGCAATACTCCGAAAGCCCTCCCTCAGAGCCATCTGCAAAAAGACAAAAAATAGAAGTGGGGACTTCATGAAGGGCTGAGGAATATTCACCTTCCCAAACTTATGCATTTTGATGATGAAGATACAATGAGGGAACAATTGAAGTAGATGGGAGGCCATAATGATGTTTTGATAACAACATTATAATTAGAAGGAGTGCTACAAGAACCTCCAATGCCAGCTCTGGACCTCACAATTGAGGATTTTAAGGGGAGAGAAATGGATCCTGATATTGAATAGGCTACCAAGAAATTTATTTCAGATGATGATTTTTTCAAGTCAAGTGCATTCATTCAATATTTCTGGAGAACAAATATTTCAATTTTTGAAGCAAAATGCAATAAATTGAAAGTAGGGCAACTTGGTAAAGAGGACTCTGTAATAGAAGAGGAGATAAAAGATGAATTAATGCAAAATTTTGATAAAATAACCCTTGAAGCAGGAAGGTAGTTACTGAAAGATGCTGGTGTTTTCATACTTCCTAAATGGGACATTGCAAATGCCATGGTTTTTGATGCCATCAGGAAGGAGAAGGAAACAAAGTTCAGAATAGAGGAGAAAGCCAAGGAGGCTCATAAGGGGGTGAAATACAGTGGAGACCACCAAGTATTAGTAATGTGGTCATTGCAGAAAAGGAGAGAGTCTAGGCTTCAAGAGGTTTTAGATGCAAAACATACAGGAAACTTGATGGTCTATAGGGTGTCAGAGACTGATAGTGAGCAATCAACTCTAATGAGTAAAGAAGTGCCTGATTTTATTGTAGATGTGGCCAAGAAAGACAAACAAAAACGTATTGATTTAAATGGCACATTTGAAAAGGTTTTTAAAGAATATGATGAGAGGGGAAGAAAAATCAGTGAAATGGAAAAAATCATTGCCAGATTCGAGAGGTAGCAAGGAAAAAGAAAAGTGGTAGGGATCAGCTCAAGCAATAATTGCAACATCCTCTGCTCCACATCCTCCTACCGGGCCTATTGTTGAAATCCCAAACGCTCCTCAACAACAAGAATATTATACTAAGGAGGAGTTGGAAGAAGAAAAGGCCAAACTCAGAGCTGCACAAGTAGAAGCATCACTGAAATATGAAGACAAAATCAGGGATACTATTCTATTTTTGGTTGATTGTGTTAATTGGCCTTTGTTTTATAATGAAATGTCTAAGCTAGTAGGCATGTGGACTGAGTTAAGAAAGAATGAAGTTACTTTGAGACAAATTTTGGACAAGTGGATCAGTAGAGAACAAGAGGTAATTAGTCTGTGTGTCAATATAATTGATAAAATTGATGCATATGATCAGACTATTGATCTGTTGGATTTTGATACAAGGAGAGAGATACTGCAGATAAAGATGAAAACAGGCTTCTCCGGATATGTTAATAAGAGTTTTGATCTCTTCCCACATGTCCTAAGTAACCCAACTGATTTTAATTCAAAGGAAGCATGGGGAAACAAATTAAAGGAAGTTTTGAGCTTAAGAATGAATACATTATAAATAAAGAAGATAATATTTGATTCGCCAAGAAAGTTGAAGAAATTGTAAATGTCCAGATTTTTTTTGATTCTTTAGAGCCCAAGCTTTAAGAGTTAAAGACAATGGGGAAAAATATCATGATTAAGGAGAAAGAGATCCTAAATTTTGATTGGCCGGATGAATCAGTCTATGGTGAATAGGTAACAAAATATTATTCAACAATAGAATCTTCATAGGTGGCGGTAGAGGATAAGCCACAAGACCCAGAGAGAACTGAGAAGGAACAACAACTAGTTGAAAAAAGTGTTCAGCATGAGGACATCCAATTAACAACTGAAGAAACAAAAGAACAGGGACAAGATCAAGGAGAAAAAGAGGATGAAAGGTGGCCCCACAACCCACAGAAGAAACAAATGATGAAAAAGTAGAAGAGGTTGTTACTAAGCCAGAAAAGGATAAAACTGAAGAGGCTCTTGCCCCACTAGAATGCACATACAGCTAGGATGCATGGCAGTAAATGATTATCAAAAGGAAAGAAAGTAGTTATTACAATAAGATACCTTACGTTTGTGGTTCATCCACTATGGGTATACCTACATAACAAATCATGAAACTACTTTCAAATTATGCAGATTATGCTAGATATACCTAGATCAGCTGTTTCGTGGGTTATTGAAAACGACTTTTTGTCTCGAAATGTAACCATGTTTTGTTAAAGGACAAGTGTCCTTTTTCTTCTAAGCCTGAAACTTGTTGCAACTCACCCTATACAAGTGAGTTCCCAAGGTTAAAGAAGGGTCTGAGTTTTCATTTTGAATGATATACACTTTCATGTTTTGGAGTCAGTCCATAGCTGTATAGTCTTATTGTCACAAGAATGTCATTAATGGAAGTATAAAGTTAGATTACCGAATCTGTCTGAGTTTTCTCATTGAAATTGATACTGAATTGTATATTTTCAAAGAAGATAATACAAAAACATTTACTAGCTGGTTACTCGAGCAATATCTTGTCTCTTCTTGTGTTGCTTTTAACTTTATGGAATTTGATGACAATGTCTATTAAATCTTAGTTATGAGCCATTTGGGATTATATCTAAGTTCATATTTTGCTGATAATCTAATGGATTATGTAAATGCTTGATGCAAATTTGGAGAATTGAAAGTTATCAAACAAAGATTATGATAAGAATGAGATTTTAGATTGAGTATTGTTTTTCCTTTTCACAAAGTGTTAGGATAGATCTGATCTTAAGTATCAACGTTTTGTGACTAATAGCCTAATGGATAAAGAACTGATCATGTTTAGAATTGGGAAAATCTGGATGGACTATATAGTCAAAATTAATCAATCAATCTTCAGATTGTGTTGTAAGCTTGAAAGTATAGCCTGCACTTTATTTAAGGAGTGTTAGGGTTTGAGGAGTTTGTCATCTTGCATCCCTTTTTCAGTCCTTAAATTAGAAGAATTAGAGGAATTCATCTGCTAAATGGGAATTTATATTGTAAATTGTTAGTAGGAAGGGAAATCATAAATTCCTAGGTATATCGGCTTGAATTTTGCAAAGTTCAAAGGGAAGAAGACTGAAGCAACCTTAATAGTTGGCCCTATTGATTTTCTTTTTTGGAATACCTGTTATGATTTTTGGCTGTCTCCTAGGTATCTGTTGTGAGGTTTTCACACATCGCCCCAAATCTTGGGGACCCCCTTTTTCTTTTAATCACCTCGGCAAATTTTTGGATTGCCCAAAATTTTTGAGTTTTGAAAATGTCACGCCTTGGCACCTTCAGGACAGATATGGGGAGGCTTAGCTTATTTTCACGCTGTTTTCTTAACTTGATTTTCCAGAGCTATCAATTTTATCCCTAGGCCGAAAATTTTTCTAAGTTAATTTCAACTTGGCAAGATAAAGTTGTGAATTTTGTACTTAGACGTTTTCTTTTGAAAATTTGGTTTTAACTCTGTAAATTTGGATAATTTTCAAAAGATAAATTTTTATTAGACTTAAGTTTTTGGAAAAATCTCAAATTTTTTCTTTGGTGAAATTTTTTTAATTTTGTTGAAATGAGGAAAATTGCAAAATAATTGATTTTTGGTTCTAGATGCAATTTTATTTTATTTTAGCTTTGGCAAAATCGATTTGGTGGAAAGTTGCAAAAATTGGCTTTAATTGGATTAAAATTGCCTTGAAAGTTTTTTAGTTTTAGTGAATTTGGTAACTTAATATTGAAAAAATGGCTTTTGGTTAGCCAAAATCCAAATTTAATGATGTATTAATTACTAAACTCTCATTAAATGGAAATATTTAACACCCTCAAGGCCATTTAATTTCGTTTTGCAATTGGAGCTAATTGGTAAATTTAAAAGTGCAATTTTCTTTTGGCAAAATTAATTTTTTTGAGCTAAGTATTTAATTGTGGGCCTTAACTTGAATTTAATTTTTGTTTTTTGTTTTCTCCTAGACCATGTAGGCCAGCTTTATGGAGAAAGAAAATTGGCTATAAAGGGAGTCTCCTCCCCATTTCATTTTCACAAATCACTTTTCTTCCTCTCCATGTGGGCGAATTTTGTGGAGGAGCAGATTTTTTTCCAGACTTGATCGAATTTTGTGGGGGCGAATTTAGTGGAAGACAGTTTTTTGCATGCTTGGGCAATTTTTGCTTGCATTTCTCCATTTTCAGACCTTGGCGATTTTTCTTGTGGGCAGATTTTTGCATATTTTGGTGGTTTTTTCCTCCATTTGTGGGCTGCGATTTGTGCCCTAGGTAGCATCTTGGGCAGATTTCAGATTTCATGCTTGGGTGAATTTGAGACAAAGGCAAAATTTTCCATTCTTGGCATTTTATTGAGGCAGGTCTGATTCTGATTTTTGGGCAATTCATGGTGAAGGTCTGATTTTTTTTCCTATTTAGGACTGCATTTTTTATACCAGATTTTGGCAATTTTGTTGGGAGAAGAGATACATATGAAAGTTTGATTTTTGCATAGAAGGCAAGTGTTGGAGAGTTTTAGGAGTGTAAATTTTTAATTTGGAAAGGGATTTGAACTACTTGAAAGTCATATCCTAGGTTCTGAAAAGTTGCTGTAAGTTTATCGGTTAAGGTAAATTTTCATCATCTAGAGTTGCAAGGAGTGCTTAAGCTGACATCCATCCTTCGTTTTAGTCTAAGGATTGCTCCGCTTGGTTTTTCTTGCCTTTTGGTCCACCACTCTACCATCCCGTAATAGGGCGATGAGCATGGAGGATGATAGTGCAAGTAAGAATCCCAAGCGGGAGAACAGTAAGAAAGACAAAGAGGATGTGACGCCCAAAACTTCCTTCTTCTCGAAAATGAAGAGAATAACTGACACCAATATCTGTACAGTGGACATGATACAGATGAGGGACAGACTGAAGGAAGGACAATCCCCCTTGGCAAAAAAGATTTACAAGAGTGGAATTGTACACGTAGCAGCCTTTCCTCCCACATTGCCTTGTCCAGAATTGATTGTGGAATGTGCATCCAGATTTGATCTAAACAGTAATTCCATCATTTTTGATGAAGAGAAGAGAGTGTTGGCCAGCATTGGCGAACAAGCAATCGAGGAAACATTCAACATTCCCCAGTACAAGGGCATGACAATTGTAATGATGGATCAAGCAGCTAAATCATTTCAAGATAACCAAGAGGCCTATTACACGCATCTAAAGCAGAATTGGATACACGAGGGAAGAAAAGGAGTTAACAGATCATCGAGGCTTACAGTGGCAGATCTCAAACCAGAATATGGTGATCTCGTTGTTCTGCTCAGTCAAATCATGGACCTAGCTTAAGGAACGAGATTTGAAAATTGGATGTACTTCTTCATTGATGAGATTGAGAAAGGGAAAAGAAGGTTCGATTGGGCCAAGATCATAAGCGAGAACTTAGAATTGCAACTCAGAACCATGCAAAACCAAAGGCAATTCTACATGAGCTCCTATCTGTTCTACCTAATTGCTAGATTGTACAAAAGTCCGGGACTTAAGGCCTTAGGAGAAGTTGGTAGCGGACCGGGGCAATATTTGGTACATGAATGCTACCGACAGCTCCATTTGCACAATAACAAAGATTACAAGATATTTTGCGATGCCTTCACCCTGAAGACAATAAGGGTATTACAAGGGACACCTGCTAAGAGACTTTCATCGGAAGCAGAGACAAGAATTAAGAAGTTTGGGAGTTGGTTCATCCAATTTCCCCAGTTTACATATATTAGAGTGGCAGGAAGTATAGTTTTTCCCAAGAGGCTTCCAAGGTACCCACCCGACAAGGTAGTTTTGTTAGAATTGGCTAGACAACTTGAGCACTATGATATAATATTGAGAGATGAAGAAAAAACAGGCATTTCATTCTCAATCATAATTGGCAATGATAGTTGCCCAAATAGGGCCTCCTTTGAAGCCGTAGAAAAGGAATTGGAATGGTATCATCTAGGATGGTACAGAGCAAGGCAAGGGTTTGACCCTAATGGTCTTATCAAGGCATCTCATGGAAACAAATTCAAGCATGTTCCCACCATGGAAGACTTTTGGGCCAACGCCAAAGATGACCTTCATGTGAGAAAGCTAGCTTTCTCAAGGCTGACGGTGAACATGATGAGGGCTATTAGGTGGAGAGGCCTCGATATTTTGGATCAACTGGAGGATGATGGAAATGTGTTGAGAGAAGACTATGATACAATAGAAGGAATAGAATTGAATCTAGTGGATTGGGATGACCATTAGGATCCTTCCTTGGAAGCACTTACAAAGGTAGTGGATTTACATACCTAGTCATGGTATAATGAAGGACTAAGAAAGCTACAAAGACAAAGGATTCCCCTTACCTATGAGATGATGAAGCCAAAAGAAAGACAAACAGAATCAGTTGGGCATAGGAATGAAGGAAATGGCTGGCAATAGGAAATAATTAGAAATGGCAAGAAGAAAGTTTTGGAGGTAGAGAAGGGCAAAGAACATCCAGAGCCTTCAGCCAAGAGATAGCATGCAACGCCATTAAGAGAAAGTATAGTTGAGGCTAGAGGCCAAGAGGTCAATTCGAATGATAAAGGGGCCGTGGTGGAGGTGAGCTCTGATTCGGAATCAAGTGGCTATAGTGAAAGCACCGAATACTCCCCTCTCTCGGAGAACCAACAAGGAAATGATATGGAAGAAACTAGTAGAGAAGAAGATAGACCAATTGACATCGAGGCAATAAGTCAGGAACTCGAGGCAGTTGGTGATGCTTTGTTAGTCGAACCAAATCTAGATTTGGGGAGATGCACTGCACCACTATGGTTAAGACAAATGCTTATGCCAAGAGGCGAGGTAGTAGCGACCCATACAGCTGAGGACATACAAGGGTTAATAGAAAAGGGTGATAGCGAGAACCAAAAAAAATGGCAAGAACGGTGGCAAGGGTAATCAGGAGCGACAATGATGATCACCGAAAGGTTCAAATTGCTATTCCAATGGTCAACAAGGAAGTGAATGAGATTATGGCCCAAGAATATGAAATAATGGAACATAACTTGGGAAGGAATACAGAGGATATGGAGTGTGAGGAGGTCCAGGAAGGTATAGCATCAATCAGAGAAAGGTTAAGGAAGGCAAATGAAAGGATAGTAAAGTTGGAGGTTGAGAACAAATATTGGAGAGATAGCCAGCCCATCCAATAGCTGCACCAAGAAGCCCTTCCTCAAGACAGTGGGAGCAATTCAGGAGCGATATCAGCTCAACTACATGAAGTTAGGGATTGGGCCCATGATACAATCCAAGATGGGCGAAATTTCTTGCCTTCATCTCAACATTCTAGTCATTACTGGCCGTTAGAGACAAGTTCAGGTTATTCGAAGAGGAGTGGAAAGGTTTCCTTCCCATCAGAGATTTGGCTATTCCTAGGCTACAGGCGTTCGTTGGGCTACTAGAGGCACATTTGCAAAGGGCCAGGTTGGTTGATGAGAGAGGATTGAATATAGTTGAATCTTGGTTTGTTGCATTGACTACTAGATTTAGAACACTTGAAGAGATACATAATGAAATTGCACAACACAGTCCAAGCGTCGACACTTCTATTTCAACCATGATGAGCGACGTTGGAGTGACACTTGATTTTGAGGATGTTAGAGAAGAGGATGTCAATGAAACAAATTTCGGATCGAGATTGGATAAGTTGGGAAAGGTTGCTATCAAGAAGAAGCATTTGGGCCCCCTTTCCTCTCTTAGTGCTTTTATTGGATTTGCGAAGGAATATGAGAAGGATCATGAAAGGATACTACAAGCAGCGAACATTGTGGCGAAATTAGCAGAACTCAAGGCAAAGCACACACCTTGTCCTCCTAGGGAAGAAGTTAATGAAAGGCTAGCTAAGTTCATTTCCTTAGCTAAGAAGATGAAAGAAAAAGGAAGAGTTATATTAGAAGATCATTTGATGTAAGCCCAAGAGGCAAATTTTCATTTCTTCTAGAATAGGACACATGTCTATTTCTGATTGGCCACCATTTTGGTGCCTTCTCATTGGTTGCCACTTTTTGCACTTTTTTCATTGGTTCATTGATGAGGTGGAAGCTTCTCATTGGCCGATGGGGTGGCAACCCTAATTAGGGTTTTGAGGATCCAATCTGGATCGTTGATCTTGTTTTGATCTCCACCGTCCGTTGTATTTTTGGCCCCTATAAAAGGCCATTTGCTCTCATTTGTAAAGTGTCGGAGAAATTGTTGCTAAGATAATACCAAAATTGCTCTCTTTTTCATTGTAGCGATTGGCATGTTGATCAAGAACATTGGGTGTTATTGCATGTTTTCTACTTCCACTTAGTTAGATTTTTCTTTCAAGTTGTTAAAGTTGGTTGCATTTGAAGTTGTTTAAGTGAAGTTAAAGTAGATGAATGGTTGTATGGTAGCATTGGTAAATGTTTGATAGGGATCAATACTAGACCACTAGCATCCTAGTGGCTAGTTGGGAAGCTTTGTGTGGTAAGCTAGTTTATTTTTCTTTTGAATCATTGCACCTGTGGAAGTGAGGCCGCTGGTCAGGTCTCATTAGGTTCGATCCCCGTCCATTTGCTAACCTTCCATTCATAGGAATAGGAGTAGAATAGTGAATAGTTGGGTAGCTGAAGTTTAGAGAGAAGAAAGTTAGAGTAGATCAAGTGATAGAACTCATCCATTCACTTTCCACAACCATCGCTTTCCCATCAACATCATCATCGACAGACACACCCTCCATCATCGCAACCATCAACATTATCTGCTTCCGCACATTTCACAAACCGAGCCACCATCACCTTCATCCCACCAAAGTCCAAGTCATCCTCAACAATTTACATAAGGCCGCCTACGTGATTATCAACGAATCACATCGATAAAACTGAGCGAGTATCCAACGGTGTAAGGAACATTGGAGCTATTGCTTATGTCTTCATGAATAATAACTTTTCAAGAGAGGAGTTGCGTGTTTGATATCCCATATTGAATATTCAAATCCTAATATGTTATGTAAGTGATACAAAACTCGCATCAACAGTATCTTTTGCATTTACAAAAGGTAGTTAAAATCTTGTCAGATCAAGAGCCAACACAACCCAGGGAGCAAATTACCATTAGAGATACCCTTTTGGGCCTACTTACAAACTCCAAAAGATTAGAACTCCAACTTACCATTTGATCAATAAACCAACACTATGCTACTAGGCCTAATTGGCCTAACTAGGTCACTTTTGTGAGGGAAGTACCAAATGTACGGATGATTTGACCCAACCAAGACCTCAGGCATGTTCCACATCATGTGTATACTCCATTTCTGCAATTTTTTGGGATCCCCAAGTTCATTTACAGCTTCTTTTATAGTGTTTTCTCCTAATTGCTGCTCAAGCACATTGAGATGCTGAGCTTAGGGCATGGAATTAAAAATAGCAAACCATATTGTACGGTACCAAACTCTGGAATATGAAAGTACATTGTCTCTATTGGATCCTCACCAATGGCTGTGAGATTCCATCTGTGGGAACTTAAGATAGAGACATTTTTGTTTGAAACCGTTAATGGAGAGGGTTTAAACCATCTCAAATAAAATTGAATGGATCTGTGCTATTCTAGCACCCCAAGACTTGAAACAATATGCAATAGAAAGGTGACTCAAAGCCCTACGCAGACATGCAACTTGATTTGACACACCAATCCGTACAAGGCTGTGTAGAGTCTGAAAACAACAAAAATAATAGGAATTTTATGCTTTATTCAACTTCAATGCTCCCAATTCCGTACAAATGATCCCTCTAATGTGCTTCGACCTCTAGAGGCTTATTTCAATCAATCTTTATAGTTATAATCAATATATACTCGCTTGGTAGGGTAGTTGCTAATTTTGTACAATATGCTGTCAATGTTGCATTATGCAACTTTGACAACTTCGACACATTTTGCAATATTGATCCCATCTTGCTTTCATACAATAGGACGGGGATCCAAATTATTTGTAACAATCCTAAGAACTAAAAAATAAAACAAAAATGAAGATTTTAGCCCTTTGACCAAGGTTGACGTCAAGTTTATAATTACACGTAGAGGTCCCAAGGCCTTACATTTGGCTTTACAATGTATTGAAAGTTGTTCAAGACAACTTTGTTTATTTTTCCTCCTAGCTCTATTTAACCTATATTGTTCTAGGGGGTGCTCCTGCACCATACTCCCCATGCTCATGCGACTTAAAGATTTCACTAGATGGTGATCAGTTAATTGATGTAGTCATTGATTTGAGTGTTAGTACTTATGGTGATGCCAAAAATCCCAAATTACCCTTAATGTCTGTCGATAGTTTCTACTGATTATCTAGAGACATATCACCCAGTCTTCATGAGATGACAACTATGTATTTGCTAGTTGGTGATTTTATCTTTATGCACACTCCAGTTGTCAGTGAGTTTTATGTTTGGCCTTCTACCATTTTTCCTGATGTGGTTCAACCTCTAGAGGTTACCAAATTACGGGTTGATTCATGGAGATACCTCACCTTGAGAGACACCTTATGAGATGGTTACCCTTCCAACACAGGCATAATGACAGCCACACTATCTTGTATATTAGCGGTCTATTTTATGATAGCAATCTGTTGTGGACTAATGAGTCAAACTTCATGCATACTCGCAATTTTGGTTGGGTGATCTATTTGTTCAGTTGGTGGATCCAGGATGATAGGTTGATGGACATCCATTACACTTTCCAGGATCGTGTTGATAGGATGGCTTGGGATCTAGGTGTTGACCGTATGTATATGTGGCATTTTGAGGATTTTGTTGTAGTTCTACATAGTTTGAGACTAGATGCAATTAGGATCAAAGTTGCACAACCTACAGATGTTGCGATACTTCATAGATTAACATGGGATCTAGGCATTTGGTTGATGGGTGGATTGCATTTTGACACTTTGCTTCGCAATGTGGTAGGATTGTTTTCAGATTGGGCTACAAAGCTAGCTACAAATTTATATGGGGTCTTGGTACTGATTGCATGTGGACAAGCAATCTTGAGGAGGGAGACTTGTAATGTCTCTTTTTTAGGGACATTAGAAAATTACACGTCCAAGTTATAAGACAGTTAAAAATGACTTTGGAGTTCAATTAAAATCATTTAAAAAGTCTCTTTAACTAAAGAAGGGGAAAAGGTGACAAAGGAGATAAGACGAAAGATGAAATAGGAATTTGAAGAGTCACAGTTGAGCTTTAAAAGAGGGAGTCTTGTTCTTTCACAGCTATGCCTGAATTATTGCTTTGCTTTTGGAGAACTCAAGTTTCTCTTGGAGAAACATTGGGAGAGTTTACATCTTCCATTTCAGACCTGAGGATGGAAGCCTTCAGGCCATTTTTGGTGAATTGGACATAGCCTTGGTTCATCACTATAGTGGATTCCAAACAGAGTTCACTCTGGGTTTTGCAGGTTCTTCTAACATATTTCCAATTTGACCAGTATTGCTGTGTTTATGATTGGGCTTTGATATCTAGTTATTGTATTGCTGATGTATAATGCAATAACATTGGAGGTATTTTAATGAGCATTTATCTATTTATTTGTTGGTTTATATTACTGGTTTGGTTTGCATGAGTTATCTATTGGTGCTGAAATCTTCTTGTGAGAAAAATTAGTTGAATATCCATTCGGGATATTACATAACATGCACCGCCCAACTGATCTAGCAAGTCTTCTATCCTTGGAATAGGGAATCTATGTCTGATTGTAATTTTGTTTATGGCTCTTGAGTGAGTGCAAAGTCTCCATTTGTCATCCTTCTGTGGAGCAAGTACACTTGGTACAGCACAAGGGCTTAGGCTCTTTTGTATTAACCCTTTCTTTAACAAATCTGCAACTTGTCTTGCTATCTCTGCATTCTGTTCAGGGCCATTATATATGCTGCTTTGTTGAGTAGAGAGGCCCGTAGTATCAAGTGAATATGATTACTTCTCTCTCTAATGGGTTGGGGTGTTTGGGGAAGGTCTTCTACCACTATTCCCTTGTATTGCTTTAATAGGTTGTCTACCTGCTTGGGTATCTCCTTGAGTTTTGTCTTCCCTTCATCTTTTGGTTTGAGTACTAAGGCATAGCCTTGGCTTCTTCAATAGTTTGGACCATCTTTTTTTTCTCCAACTAAGGTCACTATGGACTCCCTTGGCTTTTCTACCTTTGGATTAGGCAGTGGCTTCATTGTATAGTTTTGACCATTCTTTGTTATTGAGTATGTGTTTTACATCCCATCATGATGTGCCCTAAGGACGTTCTGCCAGAGTCTACCTATAAGTAGGTGGAAAGCATCCATTTCCACAACATCGCATAGAATTCTGTCCTTGTATGTTGCCCAATAGTAAGCCCTGATACTTTATAAGGGTAGGGATGAGAGGTAGTAACTAGACTTAATTTTTCACCATTTCTTTTGAAACTAAATTCTCTGTTGAGCTAGAATCAACAATGAGTTTGTAGACTTTACCTTGGCATTTGCAATTGGTTCTGAATACTGTCTTTCTTTGTGGGAGTTCTTGAGGTGCAGGCATCTTCAACAATGTCCTATTCATCATCAAGGTGGCTCCTTGTTCTGGTTCAAGGTCCTTGCTGTTTGAGAACGAGCTTTCTGCATCATCTTGGATTAGTTGTGTTCTTCTGTCACTTTGGCTGTTTGTTCCAACCTTCTCTGGGCATCTATGGGCGGGGTGGCTTGGTTGGTTGCAATTATAGCACTTACGAGATCCTCTTTCTTTAAATCTGCCTCTGCTATTGGACCCGTCTCTAAAACCTCCTTTGAAATTACTTTCACCTTCTTGGCTGGCTTCTCCATGGGGCTTAAAGTTCTGTCTCCTGTTATTAGGTATTCGTCTTCCTTTATTATTCCTTCCTCTTCCTCTACTATTCTGCTCCTGTCTTCTCCTCAACTTCTTTTCCACTTTTAGAGCGAATTGATAACACTTTTGTACTGTTTCAGGGCTTAATAAGTTCAACTCTTCTTGAATATTCATCCTTAGGCCATTAAGCTATCATTCTACCTTAACACATTCCTCTTCCACAGTTCTAGACCTCATACAAAGTTTTTGAAATTCCTCTGTATATGTTTTCACATCCATCTCTTTTTGTCCTAACTTTAGTCCCTTCTTGTGTAGTTGGACTTCGTAGTTCTCAAGGACATAGGCTTTGTTGATTTTGGTTACCATCCCCTTCCAAGTGGTGATTAGTCTCTTGCCTTCCTTTGCCCTTTCAGTTTGGACAAAGTTCCACCATGTGAGGGCTGCTCCCCTCAAACGTGTCTTGGCAATCTTGACTTTTTGGTTATCAACAATTTTCTCACACTCCAAGAAACTTTCTAAGGACTTCACCCAGTCCATTATTGCATCAATATCCATCTTCCCACTAAACATGCTTATTTTTGGCCTCCCTTCCATGGATCTAATCCCCATGGTCTGTAGGACATTGAGAAAAGGTCTTTGTTCTGTAGGAATCTCCTCTTAAACATCTTGCACAGGGGTCTCTTCTTCCTCACCCCTCTTTTTCTAAAACAAGATTGTCTTTTCCCTTGCTTTCATCTCATCCCTGAGTTTTTGAAACTCTTCTTCACGCCTTTTGTACCTTGTCTCTGTCTCGTACAACTTCTTGTCAAGTTCAACGTTTGTCACCATGACGGATGCTTCTCCTTCAGACTCTTTTGCTAACATGTAACTAGTATTCCAACTCTTCCACAGGTCTACACTGCAAGAATAGTGGTTAAGGCCTTCAACCTTGTCCCTTGCACTAACAATTATACTTGGACTTCATTGTTGGTGGATCATTTCTAAGGAACCCGTACTCATTTTCCAAAGGCCCCTGACACTTCCTTAATTATTCTTTGCTATTATTGAATTGAATCAAACTCAAGCAATTTAACGCTTTATGGCCATTTCCCTAAACTTGGCTAGTAGGTACAATTTCACCCAAACTCAAACAACTCCACAATTTGATGGCATGGACAACCTTATTAGACCCTAAGAACAAGGATTTAACCATTAATAGGTTTCCCAAGTACTCACAAAATGTTCCATCCAACACGGGCCAGTAAATAGGCCTAATTGCAATTAGGTCGACCTATTAGGGTTTTGGCCAACAACTTAAAAATTTCTCAAACAACCTAGGGAGCAAATCACCACTAGAGATACCCTTTTAGGCCTACTTAAACTCCAAAAGATCAGAACCCCAACTTATCATCTGAGCCTAACTAGGTCACGTTTGTGAGGGAAGTACCAGATGTATGGATGATTTAACCCAACCAAGACCTTAGACATGTTCTACCTCATGCGTATACTTCATTTTTGCAATTTGTTTGGATCCCCAAGTTCATTTACAGCTTTTGTTATAGTGTTTTCTCCTAATTGTTGCTCAAGTATTGCTGAGCTTAGGGCATGGAATTAAAAATAGAAAACCATATGGTACTGTACAAAAACTTTGGAATATGAAAGTACATTGTGTCTACTTGGTCCTCACCAATGGCCGTGAGATTCCATCCTCGGGAGATTAAGATAGAAACATTTTTGTTTGAAACCCTTATAATGAAGAGGGTTTCAAACCACCTGAGATAAAATTGAATGGATTCCTGCTATACTAGCTCCTGAGGGTGTGAAATAAAATGCTATAGAAAGGTGACTCAAAGCCTTACACAAACATGCAACTTGATTTGAGAGAACAATCCATTAAAGGCTGTACAGAGTTTGAAAACAACGAAAATGAATAGAAATCTTATGCTTTATTCAACTCCAATGCTCCCAATTTCGTACAAATGATCCCTCTTATGTGCCTCGACCTCTAGAGGCTTATTTCAGTCAATCTTTACAGTTATAACCAACATATATCCTCTTGGTAGGATAGTTGCTTATTTTGCACAGAATGTTGTCGATGTTGCATTATGCAGCTTTGACAACTTTGACACATTTTGCAATATTGATCCCATCTTGCTTCCTTGCAATAGGATGGGGATCCAAATTATTTGTAACAATCCTAATCCTAAGAACTTAAAAATCAAACAAAAATGAAGATTTTAGCCTGTTGACCAAGGTTGAGCTCAGGGTTATAATTACACCTATAGGTGTTAAGGCCTTACATTTGGCTTTACAATGTATTGAAAGTTTTTGATAAGAAAAATAGGTTTTACAGGGATCCTGAAACCCAAATGTTAAAACAAAAACCAAGGCTGATAATAAGCATATAACGCCCAGCCAAACATAGACAAGTCACATGGTTGATAATAAGCAAGAAAGCCCAGTCAAACATAAAGGCCAAAGAAAAGGCCAGTTCAACTTACATCGAAAAAGCCAGAGCAAGAAAAAGTCAACTAGACAAAAAACAAGAGTAAACTAACAGCTAAAGACAGGAGTAAATAAATCATGATTACTCTTCTGTCTTTCGCTCGAGCTCCTGCATCGTCTGAGCTGCTTCATAGACTTTGTGAGTCTCCTCAGCAATCTGCTTTTGACTCTTCTGTGCTTCTCGATCCAGGCTGCTGAAAGTAATTTCGGTTGCTGCATCCTCTTCCCCCTTGGTTCTTTCCCTATCCTTGTCCTCACTCTTGTCTAGCAGGCCTCTGGCTTTTAACATTCCAGTTAGGGACAAAATGTTATCATTGTACAATGTATTGAAAGTTGTTCAAGACAACTTTGTTTATTTTTCCTCCTAAGTCTATTTAATTTTAACCTCTATTATTCTAGCAGCGGTGCTCTTGCACCATTACATGAAGTCAAAACTCCCTCTTATTCTGATATGATGAAAGATCTTCAGAGATACAATTGAAACATATCCTCTATTCGCTCCTTCAGATGTATGTGTCAGACTCCCTCTAAATATCAATCTTCTGAGCTCCTTTACCTTTGAAGAAGTGTCAGACTCCCTTTGAATTTGATATCAATCACCCTTTTGCTGCAAGAACATTCTCGGAAAAGATCAAGGCTAATAGCTTGTATAGAAATACAAGTAAGGTAACATAATACTTAATCTTTTACCTTTGATACTCCCATAATGGATCTCACAAACATTAAATATCATATTAAATGATTGTATAGGTATAAATACATATATTCAAATATATATAAATATATATGTGTGTGTGTGTGTGTGTGTGTGTGTGTGTGTGTATCATATTTCACAACATTCTATGCAAAACACGTAATATATTACTGAACATATATATTTTCAACTATAACTTCCAATATGGTATGAATATAGAAACAAATAGATAATAAAATACCTAAAACCATATCATATTAATAATACAAGAGACTTAAAATATATATTTCATAAGAATATGAAAGGAACCTTCATTAATTCACCATCATACTTACCTCAATGGAGTTGGGCATCCAACATCCTTAACAGACACTCGAAATGTTTTTATTTTCGAACATAGAAACCCAATGAATTCCACACCCTTTGCATGCTAAGATTCAAAAATAGGGCTAGCACTCCCTTCATTGTTCATCCCTGTGACTAATTGTCTATTCTTTACACTTTTCCATAAATTGATGCTTTAAATACTCTCCGCGGTCCTTCTCCATAGTACTTGCCTCCCTGTAATAGTGATTTATTTGTCTTTATTTCATGAATAGATGTCCATGCATTTGTTTCATATCTCTTGTTATCAAATATTTTTCTAAATCTCTCCTTATATCTCGTGAATTTGATTGGAGGGTGGCACCACGTGCGATGACTACTTAGAAACTTTGTACTCGGGTTATGTACTCTTGTTCTTTTTGTGGTATTAAACAATTGTCTTCTTAGCAAAAAATTTTAATAAATGCACAGAGCACTCCGACAACATGCGCAACCTTAGAGATTGATTATGCACTAAAAGGCTCCATGTCTACATAGTTAAAAATTGAATTTTCGGAGCATCTTCTTATATCTAGTGGTGGATAATTATTTGACCCATGTTGCCTTTAAGACATCATAGTTGAAGTGGCTATTACCATGCTTGAAATGCAAAGGAGGAAACATCATCAATACATTGAACATCTGTCATATCTGCATCTACAGGTACATGGACATGAAATACATATCGGGTCACATCATAGATTTATATAATTTTCATTTTGCAATTATGTAATCTATCAACATCCCCATCAGATGGATTGATCAACAATCGCTAAAGTTGGAGGAGACAAAGGTGCATTTTTCCTTAAAGCAAGATCTAGACGATGGGATATAGAATACATACATCTCATACTCCACACTTCATTCATAAGCAAGAGTCTTGGAACCATTGTCGCTTTGCATAATTTAAGTATGCTATGTGCATATTCACATAATAAACCTGCAAGGCTTCTATATCAAGAATGTATCCTTTAGCTAAAGTTGCACGTGTCTGGCAAGAGAAATCGTAGTCTGATTATGTATCATCTCCAAAAAATCCATGCGATACGATATTAATTGATCCTTGTCAATATAGATTTATCCACTAATCTGTGTTAATATCAACTTCTTCCCTCTCAGGCCTTGCAAGTCTTTAATTGTCAAGTTTGAATAATGTAACTCTTGATGGGATACCACACATATATCTTCAATATATAAAAGTTGGAATCTGCAAGTTAAAGATAAGATTTGCTTCTTTGTCCTGATCCAAATCATTTGCTCATTAGGGTGAATGCATCCAATGCCACCTTGTGATTGTTAGCTTCCCTCCAATCTACTTCCTATACCTGAACATTTCAGCGATTGCATTACATTTGATTGTGCTGAGAATTGGTCTTGATATCTTTAGCAATATTAATGTGGCATGATATGTCGACATAGTTCCATGCATTGGCAAGTCACATCTTATCATTTTCTCCCTTACTTTATAATGTGGTGGCCCCGTTAGGGGTTGTAAAGGTCCCCCTTCCCCTACACGTTAGATCTTAATTGGATTACAACTGTATACAAAATTCGTCCCATATCCTTTCACTTATATAAACAATTTTTGTAGCCAAACTCAAGCAATGACAACATATATCATTCTCCATTCTTATCTTGTCATTATTTACTTTTATGTCATGGTATCTTTCTCTATAAACTTCCATTCGCTGCTTGCAGTCTCTCCACATTACCAAACTGCTGCTATTCTTAATCGATTACAGACAAGCATTGATTTGTCAACCTCAATAATTTGACATAGTGAAGAAATGAACCAGGTTTTGATATCATGTTGGTTTTTAGCATTGTTGCAAGTGTAATGACACTGTCGTGTTTTTGGTATGTGTTTTCCAATTGGTAGCAATCACTTATTTATATTGAGATTATATCAAGTATCTCACATATATATATCTTCACTTTAGTCTCACAGTTTTATCTGACTTAAGCTACCAAACATCAACACAGTCCTCTGATCTCATTCTTAGCAAAAACTTTTAATATATGCACAAAACGCTCCGACAACATACACAACCTTAGAGATTGATTATGCACTAAAAGGCTCCACGTCTACATAGTTAAAAATTGAATTTCTGGAGCATCTTCTTATATCTAGTGGTGGATAATTATTTGACCCATGCTGCCTCTAAGGCGTCATAGTTGAAGTGGCTATTACCATGCTTGTAATGCAAAGGAGGAAACATCATCAATACATTGAACATCTGTCATAGCTGCATCTACAGGTACATGGACATGAAACAGATATCGGGTCACATCATAGATTTATATAATTTTCATTTTGCAATTTTTGTAATCTATCAACATCCCCATGAGATGGATTGATTAACAATCACTAAAGTTGGAGGAGACAAAGTTGCATTTTTCCTTAAAGCAAGATCTAGACGATGGGATAGAGAATACACACAACTCATACTCCATACTTCATTCATAAGCAAGAGTCTTGGAACCATTGTCGCTTTGGATAATTTAAGTACACTTTGTGTATACTGCTACAATATTCACATAATAACCCTGCAAGGCTTCTATATCAAGAATGTATCCTTTTCCTAAAGTTGCATGTGTCTAGCAAGAGAAATCGTAGTCTGATTATGTATCATTTCCAAAAAATCCATGCAATACGATATTAATTGATCCAATACAGATTTATCCGCTAATCTGTGTTAATATCAACTTCTTCCCTCTCAGGCCTTGCAAGTCTTTAATTGTCAAGTTTGAATAATGTAACTCTTGATGGGATACCACACATATATCTTCAATATATAAAAGTTGGAATTTGCAAGTTAAAGATAAGATTTGCTTCTTTGTCCTGTTCCAATTCATTTGCTCATTAGGGTGAATGCATCCAATGCAACCTTGTGATTGTTAGCTTCCCTCCAATCTCCTTTCTATACTTGAACATTTCAATGGTTGCATTACATTTGATTGTGCTGAGAATTGGTCTTGACTCTTGATATCTTTAGCGATATTAATGTGGCACGATATGTCGACATAGTTATGTGCATTGGCAAGTCACATCTTATTTGTTTCTCCCTTACTTTATAAGTTGGTGGCCTCGTTAGGGGTTGTAAAGGTCCCCCTTCCCCTACACATTAGATCTTAATTGGATTGCAACTGTATACAAAATTCGTCCCATATCCTTTCACTTATATAAACAATTTTTGTAGCCAAACTCAAGCAATGATAACATATATCATGCTCCATTCTTATCGTGTCGTTATTTCCTTTTATGTCATGGTATCTTTCTCTGTAAACTTCCATTCGCTGCTTGCAGTCTCTCCACATTACCAAATTGCTGCTATTCTTAATCGATTACAGAGAAGCATTGATTTGTCAACCTCAATAATTTGACACAGTGAAGAAATGAACCACGTTTTGATATCATGTTGGTTTTTAGCATCGTTGCAAGTGTAATGACACTGTCATGTTTTTGGTATGTGTTTTCCAATTGGTAGCAATCACTTATTTATATTGAGATTATATCAAGTATCTCACATATATATATCTTCACTTTAGTCTCACAGTTTTATCCGATTTAAGCTACCAAACATCAACACAGTCCTTTGATCTCATAATAGGTCGGAGGGACACTAGAAGATAAAATGGATCTCAGTTTCGACCTTAGTCAAGGCACAAAGGCAACAGATCTGTTGGCTCCATCCATCTGGTGTTCAGCTAGGATGTAGAGTTGGTATTAGTTGACGCTGAAGGAACCGAAGGAGAGGCAAAGGGCATGACTCAAGCACTGAGACAAGTAAAAACGACGCATAATGAGCCTGTCTTGAATGTCCAGAAAGTGCTCAGCATAAAAGGTCATCCTCGGCCAGAGACAACCCAAAGGGCTGCTCTTGGTTGTGGTAACGTATTGTCTATAGATTTCCGATGTGACATACTCGTTTAACTCTTGTTGTTAGGGAAGGAGGTGCGAGGGAGCATCAAGAAAGTACTGGATGGGAAGAGTCAATCAATTGCGATCCCAATCAAGCTCAGTAGGGCAGAAGCTTGGGCGTACCAACAACGGGCTCTGCTAATAGGATCGGACCCAAGAATAGTCCTAGATGAGCAGTATTCCAAGTAAGAGTATCTGTGTGACCCATCAGCAGAATCAGTGATACCTCGAACACGACGAAGGAACTAGACTAGGTCAAAGATGGCTCTGAGTCTGAAGGGATGAGCACCAAACTTGGCCAAATATAATGCTGTGAGGTGTAGATCTACGACACTTGATGGTGTGTTGAAGGAGAAGGATCTAAGCCCTCTCAACAGATGTCTAGTTGCTGTCCAGGAGAGGGGGACCCCACACAACAAAATCGTAGAGCATAGGTAGTCTACCCAAGGAGTCCAGAAGGGACAACTTCGATGTGCTGTCTTGAAAGTAATGTTTGAAGCATTGTCTCTCGAGTATAGCTAGGGATCCGAGCCCCTTTTTGACTTTGGTTTGCATGGTAGGTATCATGCTGAAGTGGGGACAAAAGACTTGACCCTAAGATAAGTGTACAAGGAAGCAATCTCAATCACACATCCCTGAAATAGAATTGAATATAGGAGGTCTTAAGGCAATTAAAGACTATCACTTGGGTCTTCCCCATGTTTACAAGTAACTATCTCAAGTCCTAAAAGGAGCCCAAACCAATGAGAAGCGAGTGAAGGCCTTGTAGAGAAGAGGCCAACAAAACAACATCGTTTGCAAATAAGAGAATGGAGATCATGACCTGGTACAAGTAGCAACTGTTACTAGAGAGCAAGGAATCACAAAGGAAAGTCACAAGCTCATCAATATAAATGTGAAATAAGGTGGGGGGAGAGGTTAGCCCTTCTTCACCCGACGGTGCTGAATCGGGTCAGAGAATCCCAGGGAAGTCCTAAATCTGCCAACCACAGTCTCGTATAATCTCGTTCTGAGAGACAAAAATTGCAATGTCTCTAAGTCGTTGAAAAGGTGCCTCGCAAGGAATCGAGTCAAAATTTTTGCCAAATTCTACGAAGGATCATTGGACTTTTGCTGAGCGGTGTTGAGCCTCCTTAATAAATCCATAGAGGCAAAATATTATTTGTAGTCTGAAAATTGGTGTGGAAATTGGCCTAACCCTTTGCACAACAGCCTGACTTGTCAAGTTGGCTACATAAAATTGTTAGCAAGTGAAGACTACCAATTCAACTGAGGTCCACTAATAAAATTGTATGCCAAATATAATTTAAATCCAACCTATTAAATCTAACTTCAATAATCAAAATAGTGAACAATCCAAGAGATAAACCATACGTGATGACACAATGATTTGTTAGGGGAAACCCTAGTAGGGAGGGAACTTACAATATGATGTACTAATATAAAAATTCCTTGTGAAAGGATGTGGCTCTATTAGGAGGCAATTACAATACAATCAGTGCATTAGTCCCAGTTAGGAGACTTTGAATCCCCGCTAGAAGATTCCAGCACTGTTAGGAGCCTTAAAAAAGATGATTGAACACATTGCCCAAATAGCGTCTACTATTATTATACAAATAGATCTTCGGGATAACAAATCTAAATAATGAATTGACCAAATCTGCAACTCAATTGCCATTAAAGTTCCTTTGAAGTTCCCAACCCAACATTAATGTAATCCTCTGCTTTGCTTTGATCAAATTTGCATCCTTTGATCACATCCACATAGACAATGTAATGCATCTTTCCTTTATACCTTGTCCTAACAACTAATTAGGTCATTGTTTTGAGCTTCCCCAATGTACAAATAATTGCATAGGACCTCATTAAGATATTACATTAAATTTCCACATGTTACAATGCAATTTACAACTTACAAAATAATTCCCAATACAAGAGACCTCTGCTAGTTAACATATCGCACATTGCACTTTAACCTCTGTAGAATGATCTTCAAGATGTGCTAACATGAACATATCATCACGAACATGTCTTTAGCCACGATCTAAGGTTGCTTACCTTATTTCCATTTCGCTCATCAAATACAGTCAAAATATCAGCAACCTATTTGCTATACACTGGCCTGCTACTAGTCGTTACCAAATGATCTATAACTCAACCAATTCTCTATATAAACATACACAAACACAGATATAGTGTCTGAACACATTCTTGAACATGATTATCAGCTCACATAGCTTAACCTGTCATATCCCAAATTCGCTGATCAATCCAAGCTCTGCAACATATATAATCACTTTCTGTCATAAACACACATATATGTTGACATCAATGACAAACTTGTCATCAATACAACACATAAACATCATATCGAAGTGCCAACCACTTTTGGAATCTCAAAAATCTCTCTTTGATCCTAACAATTGTTTGTTGTTGCCACATTCTCAATTTCTACTGTAGATTGTGAAAATGCAATCTTTGTTCTTGATTAGCCAAGAAACCAATCTTCCTCCTACAAAGAATGCAACACCACTTGTACTCTTTCTATCACCAACATTACTTGCCCAATCAACATTAGTGTATGCACCAAAGTAACGAGAATCAGAATTGGATCGGAATCGGCAAGGCCAAATTGAATCACCAATTGCCCATGAATCAGAATCGAATCAACCATGAATCGACAAATTTGAGAAACCCTGGAATTTAGACATTTTAACAATCTAAAACTTATTTCATGCACCCTTTTTTGAATATAACTTAAACACACTATAACATCATTAAATAGAAGTTAACATACATAAACATGGAACATAAATGATAAATCCATCACATACGTAACTACATTATACGTAAAATGTAAATTGAAGGATGTAGCTGAAGTAAATATAAATCATAGGATCATAATGATTCAAATCATAGAATGTATGTAAGATGAAGATCGATAAGACATCAAATCATAAATGTATGTAAGAATCTAAGAGGAAGATCCATGAATCATATGCCTATCAGTATCTATAAATAAAATGAAAAAGCAAGGCTCTAGCTCAAGCCTCATCATCATCCTCAAGCTCAGTCATAGCCTCAGCCTCAGCTTCTGAGTATCCTATTTGCCTTCTAGAAAGGCGTCTAAGGTAGGTCCTAGAGGACTGCTAAGCCATAGTCCCCACATTTAAGATGGGCTCACGAACAACATCACTAGGGCCTATGTCTGTGCATGCACGTGTGTGTCTACCAGTGCTTGAGCGTGCTCTAGCTGCCTCCTCTGCCATGGCCACAGACTCAACCTCTCTATCTACCTAGTCAACCCACTCATGCTCTTCCTTAGTGAAAACTAGATCCACAACCTCAGTGAGCCATTCTGATTTTGGATTAGTCTCCTCTAGAATGATCGGAGAGGAGTTAGTGCCCAAAATCTATCTAATCCTAAAATAGAGGTTGTAATGAACAAAGACAAGATCATTCAACCTTTGCATAGACAACCTATTTCTCCTCTTTGAGTGAATATGCTCGAACATGGACCAACTGTGCTCACATCCAAAAGCGCTGCTTGGCTGACTCAAAATATTGATGGCAATTTTCTGAAGTTTTGGGTTTATGGCCCCAAACATTTGCCACTATGTATCTAAAATAACAGAAAACAAAAATAATTAGTCTCATTTAGAATTTTAAAATTACAAAATAAAAAATTAAAATGTACAACATATAAGCCATAAACTTAAGATTCAAGAATATATTATTTTTTGATAAGTAGGAGATATTTCCACAGCAAGTCAATTGTGATATTGCTATCAGGATTTAACTGTGTAGTTTTGAGTCAAACTCTTTGACCCATGTTTCACAAAGGTAAAGCACTGGGAGTCTAGGACTTCTCGAGAGGTCACCCATCATAGTACTACTCCAATTTGAGAGCACATAAGTAAGGAGTTTCCTCCATGGTTAAACCCACTCTGCTTGCAACCGCATTTACAAAACCTTCACCAAGTGTTGTGCCTTATGAACATTCATTAGAAAGCCCCTTAAGCTCATCAATTGATAAGTAGGAGATATTTCCACAGCAAGCCAAATTGTGATATTGCTATCAGGATTTAATTGTGTAGTTTTGAGTCAAACTCTTTGACCCATGTTTCATGATGACTGATTCAACATGAATCCATCTCTCATGAGAATAAATGGAATACTTAGCACTCATTGAATCTAGGCGATGCTCATAGAGGTGAAGTACCAAGACTTCCTCGGGAGGTCACCCATCCCAGTACTACTCTAGCTTGAGCGCGCTTAACCACGAAGTTTTCTCCATGGTTAAACCCACTTTCTTTGTAACCCCATTTGCAAAACCTTCACCAAGTGTTGTGCCTTATGAACCATTCATTAGAAAGCCCCTTAAGCTCATCAATTGATAAGTAGGAGATATTTCCACAAGAAGTCAAATTGTGATATTGCTATCAGGATGTAACTGTGTAGTTTTGAGTAACTCTTTGACCCATGTTTCATGAGTAGTGATTCAACATGAATCCAACTCTCATGGGAATAAATGGAACGCTTAGCACTAATTGGATCTAGGCGATGCTCACAGAGGTGAAGCACAGAGACTTCTCGAGAGGTCACCCATCCCAATACTACTCTAGCTTGAGCGCACTTAAGTATGAAGTTTCCTCCATGGTTAAACCCACTTTTCTTGCAACCCCATTTGCAAAACCTTCAGCAAGTGTTGTGCCTTATGAACCATTCATTAGAAAGCCCCTTAAGCTCATCAATTTATAAGTAGGAGATATTTCCATAGCAAGCCAAATTGTGATATTGCTATCAGGATTTAATTGTGTAGTTTAGAGTCAAACTCTTTGACCCATGTTTCATGAGTAGTGATTCAACATAAATCCATCTCTCATGAGAATAAATGAAACACTTAGCACTCATTGGATCTAGGTGGTGCTTATAGAGGTGAAGCACCAGGACTTCCCGGGAGGTTACCCATCCTAGTACTACTCCAGCTTGAGCAAGCTTAACTACGAAGTTTTCTCCATGGTTAAACCCATTTTTTTGTAACCCCATTTGCAAAACCTTCACCAAGTGTTGTGCCTTATGAACCATTCGTTAGAAAGCCCCTTAAGCTCATCAATTGATAAGTAGGAGATATTTCCACAGCATGTCAAATTGTGATATTGCTATCAAGATTTAATTATGTAGTTTTAAGTCAAACTCTTTGACCCATGTTTCATGAGTATTGTTGTCCGAGCATCTATGACCATCCTACTAGAGAAAATTGACCTTTCTTTATTATTGAATCTGTCTAGCTCAATGGTTGCAGTTGTGCTATCCTCATCACTACTCAACCTTTGGATCACTGTATATAGGCCAGTGAGAACCTCCTCATCTGCCTTTAAGTCAGGATGGAAACAGAATGCCGCATTCAGATAATAAGTTGCTGCATGGATGGGTCAGTGGAGCTGATTCTGCCATTTCCTATCAATTACCTCCCAAATAAGGGCACACTTCTCTCGCACTCCTGCATACTGGGCTCTAATGGCCTCCTTGGCCATATCCATGCCTTCATATATGTAGCCTGTAGAGGGATTCTCCCTATCAGTAGTTCATAGGAGAGATACGAGGGGCTGAATGACTTTTATATAATAATAAAAAAATGAGTCAAAACTTAAATATAAAACTTAATCATTAAACAATTAAATAATAAATATTAAATAGTGAATACTCAATGTTAAATTGTAAGAAATATACCTCAAGGATTTCTGTAGCAGGTTTCCAAAAACCATCCTCATAAAAGATGCAATTCATGACATCTACCCCTGCAGTGGTAGTAGCATAGGAAGATGTAATCCACTCCCACCCAACAAACATGCTCTTCAAGTTTTCCTTTGATGTCAACAAGGATTGCAATGTGATGAAATTCGAGGAAAACCTCGTGATGCCTGGATGAGCTAACTCCCTGCCTCCTATGTAGCCCCTTATTGTTCTAAGGAGGAATGAATGATTGTTGATAAACTTGCATATATTTTTTGCCCTTTCTACACATGATTTGACCCACTCAAGCTTGCCAATTTCCTCCAAGATGAGGTCAAGGCAATGTGCCGCACAAGGGGACCAAAATATGGTGGGGTGCCTCTCCATCAAAAGTTTACCTACAACAATTTTAAGTTAATTAGAAATTCAAACATGTTAGGAAACTTAGAATTAGAAAAAGTTCAAAGTTCAAATAAATTTATTTTCAAAACTTGAAAATTTAAAAGTTTACTTGCAACAACATAACTTGCTACATTATCCATCACCACTTGCACCACATTTTGTTCCCCCACCTCTGCTATGACTTCCTCAATAACCTCACATAAGTATGTGGCGTTTTTGGTAAGAGCAGAATTATCAATGGGCTTGAGGAATATGGTATATCCTAGAAAACAATAAATTATCATGGATCATCAACAAATCAAAATTTGAATTATTCAATCACAATTCACAATTCACAATTCACATTGTATGTAGAAAAGTAGAATGATCAATCACCTCAATAGGAAACAAGAAAATTGATGAGTGTTCTATTCCTCCTATCCATCCAACCATCTGTCATGATGGTGCAACCCTTTTCAATCCACTCCTTTTGGTAGTCCTAAAGCTCAACCTTCATCTCTTTTACCATTTCATCTAAGAGGTATCCACTCAATTCAACCTTTGGGGCTTTAAACTCCGGATCACAAATAGCAACCGCATCAATGATGTTTTGCCAATAAGGAGCCCTGTCACAAATAGATTATGATTAGAAATTTAGATGGCAAGTCATTATGTAATCTTGTAAAGTGAATCTATGATTAATCAATGAATCATAAAACAAGTAGATATAATTAAAATTTTACTTTAACTTTAAAGAAAACAAATAAAAAAGAATCAATTACTTGGCTGCAATAAATGGAATGTTGCAAAAGTACCAAAATTTAACAATTTCTTGTCTTACAACATCATGAATCTCCTTGTTCAAACCCATGCCCTAAAGCGTGGGTTGTGAGCCAGGAATAGTGCGGGGCACAAAGTAACTATCCAATTTGTTCTTCCACACTCTAGGCTGCAATAGGTTGGACTCAATCTTAGTAGAAGATTGACTAGGACTAGCATCAACACAAGCACGAGCACTAGAACTAGGATGAAAATGAGTCCTGAAAGAACCCTCTCCAACACAACCGACAAATGCAGATGTTGATGTAGATTCAGATGGAGCTATAGGAGCATGGAACCAATAGCCCTTAACCCTTCAAGTTGCCTTTTCATATTTAATTTCTCTTGTTCATATTTTTCTAATGCCACTAAACAAATGCGTTTTGCTTCAGCAGTTTGTTGAGTGCAAATTGTAATATCATGTCTAGGTATAGCAACAATGTGGTATTTGAATCTATAAATACCACTAGAATTTATATCTTTATGAAACATACATTTGTTTAAAATTTTGTTCTTTCAAGAAAGTCTTCAGTATATTTCCTGAATCCTGGTCTAGACATGTGGTTTACCCTATTGACAAGTCTGGGCCTACTTCTGATCCGGGTAACTACAAAACTATTATGATAGGACATACTTTTGCCAAACTTTATGCCACTGCTCTGAACACCATGTTATCTAATGAGCTTGATAGAAGAGGTTGTAGGGCTAAAGGATAGGCTGGTTTTCGGGCAAACTATCAGACTATGGATCATGGTTTTATATTGCGGGCTATCATTGAGGAGGCTAGACACTGCTCTCAGAAGGTCTATTGTTGTTTAGTGGACTTCCGTAAGGCTTTCGATTTTGTTCCTAGGTTGGCTTTATTGCAGCGGCTTCACGAGATTGGGATCTCAGATATGTTGTAGACTGCTAATATGAGGCTTTATGAGAGGGTAACCGGTAGGCTCAGGACTCCAGAGGGCTTTTTTGATCCGATTTTGAGCAGCATTGGGGTGAAGCAGGGCTGTCCTCTTTCTCCTACACTGTTTGGTTTGTATATTGATGAGTTGGAGGATTTCCTTCTGAGATCCTCTCAACCAGGAGATGGGTGTTATTTGCATCAGGTCTTGATCTTTATTCTCCTCTTTGTTGATGATGTTGTTCTCTTGGCCTCTTCTCCCAACAGCTTATAGAGACTCCTTGATGATCTGGCTTCTTTTTGTGTTCAGCGGTAGCTTGTGGTCAATTTGTCTAAGATTCAGGTTATGGTCTTTAATTGTTTAAAGACCTCGTGTCTTCATTTCTTCTTTCAGGGGCAGAAGGTTGAGATTACTCCCTCTTATATGTATCTCAGTGTGAAGTTCTCGGGGCTGTGCTTTAGCTTGAGACCAACTATTCAGTCCAGAGTTAGTAAGGGTATGGGTTCCCTGGCTTTGCTGGAGAGACAATGCTTCAGGCATCGTTTTTAGGATATTTCGTCCAAGTTGTCCTTTTTTAACTCCTTAGTTCTGTAATGTTCCCTTTTGGAACATTAGAAAATATTGAAGTATTATTACATGCAATATTAAATTGACCTTGAGACTTAGGCTCAAAATATTAAAAAGGTCAATTTAATGTTATATTAAGGACAAAGGGGCAAGGAGGAACAAGACGAAATGCTGTAGGGAAGTTGAAGAGCCACTGGGGAATAAGACGAAACCAGAGAGGAGCCGAAGAGTCTTGGTTTGTGTTTTAAAAGGAGGAAGTGGCTCATTGTTGGATATGCTTAGATTATTATTTCAGATTTCTAGTGCTCTCTTGTGAGAGTTTTTAGAAAGCTTCAGCTTTTAGCCAGTGTGAGGACGTAGCCCCTTGTACAGGCAGGCAGTGGACGAAAACCCATTGTCAAGGGAGATATCATTTCAAAGTCTCATTGAGCTTACAGGTTCTTATCCTTTCATTCCAATCTAGTTGTTGAATTCTGTATTTAGGATTGGTTTTCTATGTATTGGTTATTGTATTGCTGTTGTATAATACAATAACGTTTAGTTGCCTAGTGTTATATTGTGATTGTAAAGGGCAATATCATTGTTTAGGGATTTATAAGAGTTTCTGGTTTTATTATACCAGTTTGTAATTCATGGTTGCATTCTGAATGTTATTGTGAAATAACGGCTGTATTCATTTGGAGAAACTTCTGGTTTTATTCTAGCATTGTATTCCATCTTTGCTTACATCCGAATCTGATTGTTATACCTGAGAAAAGTGATTTGATTGGAATTTTTATTGGTTTCTTTGAATGTGCCGGAAATTATCTGCAAGGTTTAATTTTGAGTGTATTGTTTAAAGGTAATACCAGTAAATATCCTGTTCGGGATATTATAGTGGTATCAGAGCCAAAGATCCTGCCATCCTGTTGAAGTTTATTTAAAGAAAAATATATATTCCGTTGAAGCTACAGGTCTAGTACAGGCAGAAGTCGGCAAGTTGAGGTAGTCACAGCTTAAGAATGAAGTAAGTATACTATGGTCTGTGTAAATGTTATGGACAAATGCAGTCATTTTAACCTCAGGTGTTTGGTTAGCCAGTATCACTAGTTAGAAGTCTTCTATCGGGCTGTGGAGAAAGTTTTAAGTCTAACGCTGCAGAGAATCCATACAAGGTGCTGTTAATATTTAAGTCGCTATTAGGAAGTGAACAGACAGACATGTTTCAAGCATTGAAATCTGAGCTCACCTGCTGTTTAATCCAACACTGACAGGCAAATCTCTCGGGCCTGTATTTTCCCCCATCCGGCGTGAGGAACCCTCGACTGTTGAAGGTGGCTTTGTGCACAGTCATACGGGCAGTAACGTATAATACCATTGATTCGGGGGGTCGGTTTATCAAGTCCAAGTTTCAAAATACTGGCAGCTAGGTGTGAATGGCTAATACAAAGAGTGCTGGCAACGTTGGAGTATAACTCGACTCTGGTTTTCTTCCTGTAGATGGATTCAGCCTTAACGTGACGTGAGTTAAAGAAATAGAGCAGGGACTATCAGAGGTCGCTGAAAGACTGGGTTGAACTCTTTTTGCAGTTATGGCACAAAAATCTTCAGTTGTCGAGTGAACTACCAGTAGATAAAGCATATAGGTGATGTTTGACGACAGCTCCAGGTGGAAGAGATCTGCCACATACCCATTCGAATCTTTCAAGAATTGGGTGCTCTGAAATGTCAACCAGGCTAGGTTATCGGGTGTCCAAGTGCAGACACGTTGCGCACAGGTTGAATGTTTAATGATTGTGGCTTTGTATCGCGATTGTAGGACGGGTATCTCAATCCGATTGGCAGCGATTTTCTTTGGAGCTGCATGTTGATTCACCGAATTATCAGGAAGTGCGGGAGTTTCATGGTGTTCTCCAACGGTATTGTTTCCAGTATGCCAGGCTAATGAACATTTTGATTCCAGATCAGTGTTAGATGTTAATACAGGCCATAGCAGGTCTGAAGTAAGTCAAAGACATCATCCAGGCCATGGTTCGAGTGAGGAGATAGACCATTCGCAAAAACTAGACCTGACTGCACTTTTTACCATCTAGAGGCAATCTATAGTCTGAATCTCGAGCTGGCTGGACAGAATCACGAGGAGAGGAAGGGAAGTTTTACAGGTGTTGTTGCGTTTCAAAATCCATTGGTGGAATATTAATTAGTATCGTCGTTTGTGACACATTCCGCCAGATTGCTTTTAAGCCAAAAAAAAAAAAAACCGATATCACTGTCAAGGTGTCAAGGAGAAACGTAGCATCTAGTCTACAGGACTGGAGGAAACTTAGTTAATACCATATAAATGTTATATCAGCTCAGTTTGCGTTATTGGCTAAGACAAAGGTTTATACTCAAAATCTTTTTGTCTTCTAGTGCAAAACTTATATGAATTGGTGAATATATTTTTTGAAACGGTTGTGGCTATTCTTGAGGAAACCGTTCATAGTTCTGGGCAGCGTGGCATTTTGACAGAAATTCATTTTTGTGTACAATGATATATACGACAAGCAAATACACACACCTGGTAAAAGCTTGAAGTTCTCAGACATCGGGGCTGGGATTCAACCCAGCTTATTGTCGGAGGTTTTGAAGTAATTTTGGGTGGTTTCCTCTTTGGCGAGGAAGAAACTCTGTGCTATAATGGTTCTGTAATACTTTTACAAGTTCATATTGTTTAAGGAGATTCTCCTGCTGAATTTTGACAGTGATAAAAATATAGACCACTTCCTCACATGTTTTTATAACTTGGGTTACTTTTTGGGCTGCAAGGCTTTGTTCGTATGTCATTCTTATTACAGTAGCTGAGTGGATCTTAAGCTTTAGCTATTGCTCATTGGACCTCAATCAAGGATGCTTGATCTTCATATTTGCATACGAAGTGGATTGACTATTGAATATATGCCATTTTTGCATAGAGTTAACACTTATTTAGATTCTTGAAAAAGACAAGCTTATTGGATCAAAAATATGATAAGGGGCACGTCGAAGTCCATTCTCTGTTAGCAGTCAGGCGGTTTCAAGCCACTGTGGCTCAGTTGACGGGAATTCCTCCCAATCAGCAGTCCATCGTCTTCATTTGCAGATGGACAAAGCGGCAGAGATTGCCTGCGAATGAGAATACGAATTTTGGGATAATTTTGAACCAGCACAATCCTAACAGAGAGAAGGATTGTTATTTCTTGGTGTCTGTCAAGAAATCAAAGAAGGACAAGGAGTTTCCCTTCTCTGGCATGGAGAGATTTTAATAAACAGGACAGACCGAGGGATTCACTGGTGTCAAAAAGTCTGCACGGGTTTCTTCATTTTTTACGGGTCTACCATTCTTAATACCCTATATAAACTTGGTCGTCTGCACTGCCATTACATTTCTTTGTATAGGGTTGGCTGTACTTACATTTACACAGTAATGGCCAATCTCAGTGTGATTGTTAGTAGTAAATTCCTTGAGTATTAATGTGGTTCAAAACATCGATTCTCATAGTTCTGAGCACTGGAATCTTGATACTGAGTATATATTCAATATTAGGAGGTCTGAAACTTGTGGTTTCTTGATAACGTCTACGGGATATAAACTCTGAGCTTGTATTTGAACTGGAAGTTTCCTTTAATGCTGAAAACAGTGATATGTTCAGAATATTCATGAGCTGTTTGACGAAATTCTGGCATTCTTCCATTTGGTTAAATTCTGGAACTCACAAGGATTCCCTTGTAATATCATTTAATCCTGCAGTGAACTGTTTGACAAAATTACTTCTAAATCAGTAATTGCATTCAGTAGTTCAGTGGGGTTATAACGCATTATTTACAGACTGTTTTGAATTAATACCTTCAGCAATTCTGAGAGAAAGTTTGGCATTGGTCCAGCTCGCTGTTGTTTAAAACTCCATGTAGCAGAACTGATCATTTTTTCTTCCTACAGCAGTGTTAGAATTTAAAAACTCAGAATAGTCGGAGATCATTGCAGCATTTGAATTAGTTAATTAATCATGTTTACCCCAAGTAACCAGAAGCAGTGGAACAAGAGTATGGAAAAGCTTAAACAAAGTCTTAAAAAGTTGGATAAGAATCAGAAAAGGATGGATGAATTGATTTCAGACCCTGCGAAACTAGATAAAGTCGCGCGAGGAATGGTTTCCATTGTTAAGAGGACTCCATCACAGAATGAAGAGAAAGAGGAACAAGAGGTCCCAATAGTATCTAGAAGCTTTTATGATGAATTCCCAGCAGTTGGTGACCATCATACAGCTGACCTTATGGAGAGCAAAAATCAGATCTTGGAAAACGAATCAAAAAATTCATTTGATGACCATGAATTCCAAGATCATGATGTGGATGGACACGCAGTCACCTTGGAAGTAAAAGCGTGTGAAGGTACTGTTATATCATCAGCATCTACCTTGCCGGTTGAGCCATCATATAAGGTGCATAGCAACAGAACCCTAGATATTGAGGAATGCCTAGATGATTATATGGTGAGTGACATTTATTCAGCTTCATATCACAGTACGGATGACAAATTGGAAGATTTGTGTGGAAATGTTTCGTCACAAGGGGATCATCATTTAGCAAGCCAATTGAAGATTAATGACAGGATGGTTGCCACAACCATTAAGCATTTTGATATTGCTCGTCAAATGTTGGCCACCTATGGTTGGGGTACTCCTTTGACAAATGAGCATGGTGATAGTGTTTTTCCCCTTGCAGAGATACATGCACTCCGAGAAGTGATTGGAATGATGAAACAAAATTACCTACAACTACTACTTGCAGATAGAGATTTTCTTCTCGAATAGGATTGCATTTGTTATGTTGCATTGCAGGGAAAAGAGGAGAAGCTTGATAAACTCACTCATGGGCTTGAGGTGACTACGGACTCTTTGCTGAGTGCCTAGTTAGCCCTTCAAGAGTCACAATTACAGATTAAGAAGCTTATAGAGGAGTTGAGTTTGGCACAGTCTCCACCAGCTGCAGATATAGTACAGTTACATACAGAGGCAGTTGATGAGAATCTTCTACCCACGGGTTGTAGTGGGGATGTGGTTACATCTATCACAGATATGGTTACACAGGTTTCAGCTGGGATGAGTACTTTGATGGAGAATAGTAGAGAACCACTGGTTGTATCGAGTTCTCTTGAGGTTTATACCATGACAGTTGATACAGGGTAGTTTACTGGTAGCTCTTGTGTCACAACGGTGGATTCTCTTGAGAATTGTGTGGTACTGTGTAATAACCTCAATAGGTTATAACTTCTTCAAACACCAAAAATCTTTACACTTCAGTTGTTTGACATTTTGTCAAACACTTTGCAAGCAAGCTCTGATATCACTGTAATGACCCTCCTCAAATTTGCCCTCAAAAAATGTTGATGAAAGCTCAAGGAATTTCATCAAGCAATTCACATGCAAGGGACGTATGACTGATTTAGTTTTTCAGCTGGCTTTAAATGACTTTTTTTTCAATTTGCATCAATGAGAATGTTGTGCTAGAAGACTCCAAATGGACTACACAATAGCCTAACATGAGTGTGCTACTAATTTTGACAATATTCAATGCATATATATGATTTAAGCATGAGAAATGAACACCTACAGCCAACTGGCATTTTTATGGCATTTTTACAAACAGTTGGTATGCAACTAACTAGCTGATAAATAATGATATTGAATTTTCTTAAATGACACCAGCAACTATTATTTTCTTAATTTGCAATGAAATTTTACAATGCTCATGAAATATGGCCAAGAGTTTTGGCATTTACATGGATTACAAAATGATAATGTTGGTATAATGCACACTTACGGCTAAAACTTATAACACCCTAAAAAGACAATACTAATAAAGGAACCTGGTTGTAGATGGCTGTAATAATTTTCTTCGATGCTGCCCCTTCTGCTTTGTTTTTCCGATTTGCTTTTTCGAACTGCTTTTTTCGGCCTGCTTTTTCGGACTGCTTTTTTCGGCCTGCTTTTTCGGTTCCACTTTTTTCCTGGTGCTTTTTCGGCTTGCTTTTTTAGTTCCGCTTTTTCGGACTGCTTTTTCGTATCTGTTTTTTCAGACTGCTACCCTATTGAATCTCAAGACCATATCTTTCAATGGCGTCAAGATTTTCAGCTTGAAGGGATTTCGTCCTTCAAACTATTGAGACATAATCTCCAAAATTTTTTCCAATTTCTTTGATATTTTTCCAAGCCTGCTTAAAAGAAGCTCTTCCATTTCTTTTATAGTGTTCTCACAAGAGCTCCATCCTTCGTTTTCTCAATGTGGGATAAAACATAACTCCTTTTATGTAACTTATGTCTCCAATGTGTTATAAAATAAAGGGGACTCTTTTAATTTAAATATTTCCCACAAACTATAGTCTATGCATTAATAAAGTTAAATATTTAAATTTAACTTTATAAAATAGCTTTATCAATGCAAAACAAATCTTATTAATGATAAACAAGTCTTCTTGCCGATTTTAAACAATTACCATCGACATACCGCTGCCACTGGATGTCCACCCATGCTCAAGATGACTTACTATAAATAGTAAGTATGCCCAAAGTTGCCTCAAAACCCCTCAGAAAGACCTGCAACTGAAACTATCTAGGCCAAATGGCCTCTAAGCCCCTTTAATGTCCTGGTTAGCCTACGGGACCGTGGGGAAATAGGCTAACGACAACATCATGCTATGAATGCTAAAAAGGGGACATTACATACTGCACAACGCTACTCCGTCATCCACACAGGGCATTTGCAGAGTGTCATCCAGATGGGAGTATAGCTCTCATGTTGATTTGTTTCCATCTCCTGGAAGCAAATCTGTCACTTTAGTCCATGCAGCTGATTTTGGATGCCAGCTTGTCGATTTTCAGAATCAGAGGGATCAGTTGTTTGATTCAAGTGCTTTTAGTGATGAGCCATTGACAGAGGTTGGAGCATTTTACCGCGAATACACAATGGGGAGTGCTCATCATTTTTCTTTTGACCCACACACAGAAGACTTGATGATGCATCAGTGTGGATTAGTTCGAAAATTATACCATCTATTGTGGGATGGGTATTCACTATCTTTGGAAGATCGGATTAGCGGCTGCAAGCGTCCGACTCAGTTGTTTGTGGGGAATTACTTGCAGGGGAAACTGGCAGTTATACATGATGCTGATATGTATCCAACATGGTTTGCTACTTCTATGTCACAAAGTTCTCTTATGAATACATGGTTACAGGACGACTATGGTGACAGTTGGCATGATGGTTTGGTTAGTTATGACATCAATGGGAGCTTAGCGGAAGCTGTAGAGAGATAATGTGTTATAGACACTACTAGGTATTTTTACCTCTATATGGCGAATGGATGTGGGGTTCGATTGTTTTGGGATCCAAGTGGTGACAGGTTTGACACAATGTATTGGTTGATCGGGGATCCAGGTGTTGGCTGGTTGTATCTTTGGTTGGATGAGGATTTTATTGTGGTCATGGCGTTGATCAATGATGAGCAGTTTACAGGTGCAGGTGCTGAATTTTTTCAGAGAGTTATATGGGATCCAGGGATTCGGTTGAGAGATAGATTGCAGAGAGACATCTGGTTTCGCAATTTGGCCAACATTGTTTTCAGTTTGGATTACAGGGCTGCCTGCAAACTCGTATGGGATCCTGGTACGAATTGCTTGAGGGCAAGCACTTTTAAGGAGGGGAGATTTGTAATGTTCCCTTTTGGAACATTAGAAAATATTGAAGTATTATTACATGCAATATTAAATTGACCTTGAGGCTTAGGCTCAAAATATTAAAAAGGTCAATTTAATGTTATACTAAGGACAAAGGGGCAAGGAGGAACAAGACGAAATGCTTTAGGGAAGTTGAAGAACCTCCAGGGAATAAGACGAAACTGGAGAGGAGCCGAAGAGTCTTGGTTTGTGTTTTAAAAGGAGGAAGTGGCTCATTGTTAGATATGCTTAGATTATTATTTCAAATTTCTAGTTCTCTCTTGTGAGAGTTTTCAGAAAGCTTCAGCTTTTAGCCAGTGTGAGGACGTAGCCCCTCGTACAGGCAGGCAGTGGACGAAAACCCATTGTCAGGGGAGATATCATTTCAGGGTCTCATTGAGCTTACAGGTTCTTATCCTTTCATTCCAATCTAGTTGTTGAATTCTGTATTTAGGATTGGTTTTCTATGTATTGGTTATTGTATTGCTGTTGTATAATACAATAACGTTTAGTTGCCAAGTGTTAAATTGCGATTGTAAAAGGCAATATTATTGTTTAGGGATTTATAAGAGTTTCTGGTTTTATTATACCAGTTTGTAATTCATGGTTGCATTCTGAATGTTATTGTGAAATAACGGCTGTATTCATCTGGAGAAACTTTTGGTTTTATTCTAGCATTGTATTCCATCTTTGCTTACATCCGAATCTAATTGTTATACCTGAGAAAAGTGATTTGATTGGAATTTCTATTGGTTTCTTTGAATGTGCCGGAAATTATCTGCAAGGTTTATTTCTAAGTGTATTGTTTAAAGGTAATACCAGTAAATATCCTGTTCGGGATATTACAAGTTCATCCGACAGTTCTTTTTTGCTCGGTTGTTTGGGGGCCTTCTCTTATTGTTTCTGATTGGGCTTCTATTGAGTGGGTTCAGATGTTGTTATGACGTATCATTAGATGTCACAGACTCACCCCCTACAGTATTGTCTTGGTTGAGTTTGGTGCTCATCCTCTCAAACTTGCTATCATTTTTGACTTGATTTGATTTCTTCATCGGCTTCATGGTTTTATGGAAACATGTGCTAACCGACATAGATACTCTCATCTAGCATATTGTTCTTCGGTGGAGATAATGAAATTCGACACTTCCACTAGGTCTCGATGCTGGTATGCTTAGGCCACCTCTTTGTTGGGTTCGATCGGGATTGAGATTGATTGTCTTCCTCCTTACCAATTTTCGCTAGATGCTCTTGCTCATCTTCTCCCCTCATGTTAGGAGTTGAGAGACATGATATTTATAGACAGTAGATTACCACTACTTGGAGTAATCCTTCGGGGGATCTGCGACCTAGACTGGCCTTCTATGTTGAGCATTTTCTTGAGATTCAAGATGGTATTATTGTTCGCCTTGCTTATCTCTATCAGTGCTGGAATCATGCCTTATGGTTTTCTTTAGGCTCATTTAGAGTTGGTTCTCATCGCCTTAGGGCTTGGACTGACCACCATATGGATCAGGCTGATCGGTTATGTCAATTATGTGCTTTGGCGGAGGTTGAGACTGAGATCCACTTCATATTTTGTTGTCCTCTTTACTATGAGATTAGAGGGAGATTTTATTGCCTTTTCAGAGACTGTTCTTCTCTTTCGATGTTCTTCAGCTATATTGATCAGCGGTGTCTTGCACTTTATCTTCAGGAGGCCACCCATCTTTGAGAGATTACCTTGCAGTCTTTTATGCCTCAGGGGCATACTTCAGACCAGCTCATTACTGCCGTTTTCTTTTCCTTTTCTCCTCCACGGGGTTTGAAAAGGCCTTCCACTACTATTCATTCCAGATCGGTCAGACAGTACACCAGTCTCTCCAGGCAGCGACAGTCCTACAGCGGTTCTTCACGACATTTTAAGATTGTGAATCGTTCACGGGTGTACCTCTCTATTATTGATTTCTTTGTGTGAAGGAAGGACCCTTAGTCCTTACCTTGTCTTCTTTCTTGTTTTTCTCTTGCTTTTGTTTCTTCTCGGTCACTATTTGGTGCTTTTGCTTTGGCCGACTCTAATGTTTGTATGCTCAGTTCCATAAATCGTGTTGGTTTTTCATTGACATTAATATTATTATCTTATCTTATCTTTTTTACCCATTGTGGAAAATGGAAGTTAAGGTTGCTGCAATAAGAAAATTCAAGTAAAACCTCAAAGTTTCAAACTAATAAACAGAACAACAAAGCCTACTTTGCAATTTAGTAAAACTAAAAAAATTCAAGATTTGCAAATGAAAACTAAAAAAATTGAACAAAAAATGAATAATACACTAACATGCAAAAAATAAAATCAACACTTACCTCTTGCAAATGAGTTGAAGAGTGTTGCTATTGACTCCTTAATGCCCCCAATGCAATCTTATGGCCTCTCCAAATAGACTTTCTTTTTGCTGGTTGCAAACTTGCGGTTTTTCTTTTCTCTTCTCTCTCACTTTTCCTCTCTTCTACTCATGCTAAACAATTAAAAGGCCCTTTAGTGTTGAAACAAAGAGGAAAGGCAAAAGCAAATATTTAGAAAACATGTGTCTTTTTAAAAAATTGACTTCACTTTTAGGCTACCCGCGCGACCGATTCCAGGAGGCAATTTATGCATTTTTTTGCATGAATCGATGATTCATGCCAAGAAATTGGTGATTTGATTCATTGGCTCCAAAAAAATCGGCAGCCATGGATTGAATTGACAGACAGACAATTTCATGGCGATTTTCATTACTATGGTATGCACATAGAGTGAAATCATGTGATTTGTCATACCATAACCCAAAATCAGATGTTTCCTTCAAATATTTAAATATCCTTTTCATTGCTGCTAAATGTGTCTCTTTAGGGCCTGCTTGAAATCTTGCAATATTAACAACTGCATTTGCTATGTCTGGTCTTGTGTGAGATATTGTAATTCTCCTTTCATTGACCTATACCTTGTTTGCATTGCATTAGGAGACTCATTCTTATTTGATAACTTACATCCTAGTAACCATAGGTGTTCCAACTGGCTTACAATTCTCCAATCCAAATCTTGTCAAAGATCTTTTAGATACTTGGTCCTTGATAAAAAATTCCATCCTTATTCTAAGTTATTTGTAATCCCAAGGAGTATTTCATTTCACCAATCATATACATTTGAAATATATTCTTCATCTCTTCAATAAGTTTCTCATTAGCCTCATCATTTCCTCGAAAGATAATATCATCAACAAATACTACAATGATCAGTAAACCATCTGAATTTGTCCTCATATACAAGTTACCATCTCCATTACCCTCTTGAATCCCAAACTCAGTAAATGCTTGTCTAACCTTTCATACCATGCTCTAGGTGGTTGTTTTAGACCATACATTGCTTTCTTCAATTTGTAAACTATATTTTTGTCTTCAGTGAGTACAAAACCATCAGGTTGTTCAATGTAAACTTCTTTCTTAAGTTCGCCAGTCAAAAATGCTGACTTAACATCCTTTTGATATACCTTGAAGTTTTTGTTTCATGCATATGCTAAGAACATTCTTATCGCTTCCAATCTTGCAATAAGGGCAAATGATCCTTCAAAATCAATTCCTTCTTGCTGTGGTATCTTTTGTGTGCCAGTCTTGCTTTGTTTCTTACTACTTCACCTTGCCCATTCATCTTGTTCCCGAATACCCATTTTGTGCCAATAACATTATTACCAATAACATTCTTCTCTTTAGGCCTAGTTACTAATTCCTATTACGATAATAGATAGTTTTTATTATCGCTGTTTAGTATCTAATGGTTATCTATTATAATCTTCTATAAATATTAGAATGTATCTAATATTTAGTTTTTTGTTTCTAGAATAGAATGGTTCTATTCTTTAAAATTGTTTCTTAAGGAAACATCGTCTACTCTCTTGTATAAATTGATCTCTTGATCACTGTTAATAACAAGCAAATATTTTCCAATTACTTTTGTAATATGGTATTAGAGCTAATAGTCGATTTTTTTTGAAGAAATTATCTGCCTTTTATTTTCAAAATTATTTACATGCATATTTGCTTCCAACTCTCTCTATAATCCGACTAGGGTTTCCATTTTGAGAGATTGGAATCCGCTAACTTATGACTCTTGGTGGGTTTTTTGAAATCTCAAATGGATTGTCATTTGTTTTTTCTAGGTGCCTCAATTTTCAAGGGAGTCACTCTAGAAATTGACAACATATTCGTTTTGGGTTTTTCGAGCTCTCTTTTGGGTCATCCTTCAAATTTTCCTAGTCTCTACTTTTTGAGGGTTGCATGTACTTACATGTGCTGCTTTACTATGCAAAGTCTCGTGTTTTGCCTTAAAAATTCTTGTGGGTTTTCATAATTTTTTTCCTCAAAAAAAATAAATCTGATGGGTTTTCATATTCCCCCCCTGTTTTTCTTTTCTTTTGGGTTTGTAAAATTTTACTTAAAAATTCTTGATTTTGTAATTCACAAAGTTGTCTGGGATTCCTTTTTGGATTTGTAATTTTTTCCTCAAAAATTATTTGTTGGGTTTTATTTCGTCTTTCCTAAAAAAATGGAGCTTTGTAATGTCAGGTTTTGATTGATTTTTCACCTCAAAAATCATGTCAGGTTTTGATTGATTTTTCACCTCAAAAATCATGTCAGGTTTTGATTGATTTTCCACCTTAAATATCATGTCAGGTTTTGATTGACTATTCACATAAAACATCATGTTGGGTTTTGATTGATTTTTCACTTCAAAAATCATGTTGGGTTTTGATTGATTTTTCACCCCAAAAATTGTGATCGGTTTTTTCGATTTTCTCCTAAAAATCATGACTTTTTGTAGTTTGTTTTGGATATTATGCTCATTTGCAAAGTTGCAGAGCATTATCCAGAGTACTATCAACTGTCTTCTCAGCAAAGATCCTTTACTTCAGTTTCAGAAGGCTCCGAGAAAAAGAACATTCAATGCAACTATTGCCACAAGTTTGGGCACACGAAGGTTGAATGTCGGAAGTGCTTAGCTGCCTTATCTAAGCAATTTGGTTTGCAACCCACAACAAACAGTGCAAAGCACTATGAGCAGACAAAATCTGCCTTCTACGCTTTTTTGACAGCTTCGTGCTCTAGATAGATTTATCATTAAGGGAGTGTATTATGATAATAGATAGTTTCTATAATCTCATTTTAGTATCTAAGGGTTATCTATTATAATCTTCTATAAAGAATATAATGTTTCTAATATTTAGTTTTCTGTTTCTAGAATAGAATGTTTCTATTCTTTACGATTGTTTCTTAAGGAAACATCGTTCAGTCTCCTATATAATTTGATCTCTTGATCACTATTAATAACAAGCAAATATTTTCCAAGTACTTTTGTAATAATTTCCAAGTCTTGTTCCTTTCTATTTGGTCAAGTTCTTCTCTCATAGCTTTTATCAAGTATTCATCTTTGCATGCTTTATTTGTAGTCTTTTGTTCAACCTGTGATATCAAACACATTTCTTCTCTTATCTTGTTTCTTGTCAATACTCCTCTATTTGTGCTACCAATTATCTGTTCCTCAAGTTGACTCCTTGCCACATACTTGGGTGTTCTTTGCTCTTCTCTAGTTATTTGATGGCAATCTCCTTGAATCTTTCCTTATGCCAAATGATAGCAGTCTTTAGGTACCATGGTTTATGACCTTGCATCCTTCTCGTTGATTAATGATATCTTGTTATTCACAATGTATTTATTATATATTTATTGATCTTAATTCTATTATTGTTTATTTTGTAATTTTATTGTATATTAATATATAATATATAATATATTTATAATACTATATCATTTATATATATGTATATATTATTATTATTATTTATTATTATCACTGCTTATTATATAAATAGACAATACGACTTTCAAATTCTTATCTAGGAAGGGGGACATGTCACCATAACGGTTTTTGTTATAGTAAATTGATTTATCTTTAATATTTTCATTCTTAGAACTGTATGTTTATTTACTCTAGATGTAGTTTCTTACTGTTTGACTTTTGCAGTTCTTTTATATACACTCAAATGGTGTAATAATTGGATTTTTTTGTGCTAAACAGTTCACCATGTGAGCATTTTTGTCACTGGGTTCAATCCTTTGTGAATTCTAATCATCAAGAACAAAGCATTTTTAGGCAACTTAAACAAAGTTTTTTTTAAAACTTGATTCCAAAACTATTCTTTAATATCTACTGATTGAGTATTCAATTATTTGTACTTATGTTTTTAGATACTGAGGGTGATAGTGTGAAACCTGATGCAAAATCTGGAGTTGAGAGTGTCGACTATAAAGAAGTAAAGCGGGTTGATCATATTCTTGCAACCTTACAGCGCAAGGTAGTATCTAATGTTTTTCTTGATTTATTTTTTCCATTTAATTTACACCAAAATTGAACTTTCCACGTTAAAGAAAATAAGTAAGAAAATACTTTGAAATATTGAAAATATGGGTTGTTTTCAGGAGGTTTGGTGTTTTGAACTTTGCACAGTCAATTGACACAGCTGGGAAATTCACACTATTCAATTTTGTAGGCAGGAACAATACGCTTTTCAATTTTAAGTTATCTGCAGTTGTTTGGTTAATGGAAAATTTTGGATGTTAGACTTTAGTCTTTCATTATTCAAAGAAGGCTATGTGTTGGATGGCTTACTGATGTAGAGATTAAAGCAGAGTATAATAATACCAAAAAGCCATGGTTACAAGATGCCTAAAGACATAGATCCGAAAATTAATCCACTGGCAAACACTAGGAGTGCTTGGATAGATAGTACATTTTCCTCAAGATCCACATAGTTTACCTTGGGACCAGCATCGTGGCCATTCTATGAGTGAGAAATATAAGTTAGTTGTGTAGATGATAGTGGATACTTATCATTAAGAAGAAAGTTCATGTGTTAGTGGATAATTGACTATTCTCCCAATCCACAATCAACCTCCAATGTTTCCCTACTCAAGTTTTGCAAAGGAAGGTTCAATTTATTGAGCATACAGAAGACATTGCCAATGTTTCCCTACCCAAGTTTTGCAAAGGAAGGTTCAATTTATTGAGTATGAGTTCAATTTATCACTGCCTTGATGAGTTTGTTTTGGGCAAGTCTACTCAGTTTACAACAACAACAACAACAGATCAGGATAAATTTGATGAGAGGGATTGGGAAGTTGTGATGCTAACTAAATTGTCACTTATCAATGATCAGTTGCCTCAGCTTCCCTAATGCAAGACATCTACTTAAATATGGGATATTGTCAAGGGCCTACATGAAACATTTGACAAGATTCGACCATCGTTTCAAAAGAACATGCTTTTCTCAATTATGATGGATGAGAGGATTTCCCTGTAGGGACATCTCACAAAAATCAAAGACATGTGATCAGTTGGAGGCAGTTGGTCAGACAATGGAGAAAGAAGACATGATAGTAATCACTCATATTGACTTGAAGTTTCTAGATATTTGCACCAAGTTTTTACATCAAGATCAACGGAGACAATAGTTCGGTAGCTGTGCTAGTTGTCCTTCATAGAACAAGCCTTTACTGCAAATTCTTTTCCTCAGGACAAAGGGAATAATCTGTTCTCTTGGCAAAATGGGCCAGATAATTTCTAAGAGAACTCCAAGGCGAAGAATATTTAGTGCAATTATTGCCACAAATATGGTTACATGAAGAAAGACTGTTGGCATTATTTGGCTTTTGAGCAAAAGAAACAAGGATGGTCTTGACTCTCAACATAAGGCCAACATGGTAGAGCACACTAAGGTCATTGAGTAGGAGTCTTCCTTCTATATTTTTTTGCCAAACTCCCCACAGATCACATCAAATCATCTGCTTAGTACATTGACTCAGGGTCTTCACACTTTACTCATTGCCAAGGTTGGTTTGCTGACTACAAACCATTCACTAATTTAGTTATCTTTGAAGAAGAGTATATTGTTGTTGGAAAGGGCATTGTTCAAATTCAATCTAGAGGGAGGAATTTAATTTTCTTCAATGTACTACATTCTAGGCAAGGAACTCAACTTTCTATCTGTTATTTAGATTATGAGACACTATGCTTAGTTGGATGTGGTATTTAGTTCGCACAAATGTAGTTTTGTTGATCAGGAAACTCAATACAATTGTTGTGAGTATTGAGTATCATGGTCTTTATAGACTAGTTGACATTGGCAATTCTCAAAAGTATGCCATGGCATCCAAAATTTCTTCCATCAACAATCTCTAGCTTCAATGGTAGCGGAATCTTAACATCCTCTATCTGTCTCAACTCATTTAGGAGGATTTGGTTCTTGGATTACCTAATATTTCGACTAAGAATCATGGAGTTTGCGGAGCTTCTCAAACTAAAAAGTTACATCAGATTCCATTTTTGGATGGTGATTTATGGCAAGGTTCCAAGGTATTACAATTGGTTCATGCTGATGTATGTGGACCAATGAACACTCCTTAGTTACTAGGTCCAGGTTTTTTTGTTATTCATTGATGATTTTAGTCATTATGTGGGGGTCCATTTTCTTACAGAAAAAATCTTAGGTGTTCAGTATGTTTCAGAAGTTTATGTCAATGGTAGAAATAGAGGTAGGTCAACAAATAACAACTCTTGGGGTAGATAATGGGGGAAATTTTGTTCTCCTAATTTTCCAACTTCCGTGTACATCTTAGTATCAAGTGTCAACTTACTATGCCTTCCACCCCTCAGTAGAATGATGTGGTTGAGTGGAGAGATTGCGCAATCACCAAAATGGCTCAACTTGTGTTGGAGCATAGAAATGTTCCAAGGAAGTTTTGCAAAAGCAGTCTACATTGTTGTCTACCTTCTGAACATGTCTCCTACACAAGCCGTTAAGAGGAAGACTCTAGAGGAAGTTTGTTTTGGCAAGACGCCTAAAATTACTTGCTTGAAAGTTTCTGGTTTGTCCTCTTATAGTTGAATTCTATATGGTAGAAGCAAAGATCCTAGACTTATTGGTTTCAGAGATTCAGATTGGGTAACTTTTGTTGATGATAGGAAGTTTACATCTAGGTATGTCTTGAGTTTGGGAATAGGTGCGGTTACATGGACTAGCAAGAAACAACAGGTTTTAGCTCTTTCCTCAACTAATACAGAATATCGAGGGATTCTTAAAGTAGATTGTGAGGTAGTTTGGTTTCGAAGGATGCTTTAAGATATGTGGATGACTCAAGTGGGTTCTTCTCCTCTCTTTTGTACAATCAAGGGATGCTCGAACCTGCCAAAATCTTCTCTTCCATGTGCGGACGAACCATGTTGAGCTTCACTGTCAATACATCTGCGAGCTTGTAGAAGATGGATCAATACAATTGCACTATGTTCCAACTGGGGATCAGATTGCAAAAAATCTTACCAAGTCTTTAGGCTCGGACAAGATTGTAAAATTTAGAGGGCAGGTTGGTGTAGTTGACAAAATGATCATTAAGGGAGGGTATTAGAATAATATTTTTATATCTATTTAGTTAATGTTCAATAATGTAATATTAGTTTGTTTAGATAGTTTCTAAATTAGTCTTTAGTTATCGATTGTTAATTGCCTATCTCTATACATTTCATTCTTTGAATAAAATCAAGCAATTACCATTGTGTAACAATATCAACCACCTCATGACCAATACTCTCCTCTGGCTGTCACTATTATTGTTTACCATTCTATTCCTCATAATTGTAAGCATCTCCATTCAACAAAGCAGTATTGGTTGAATCAACTTCACACAGGAGTACAAGAGAAACAATTGTTACATGAGGAGTAAACACCAAAAGAGCTAGTTGTGCAATAAAGTAGTCACTTATGAGCCATACAAATCAGCCAAGAATTTAGGGCAATGAAATTGCGTCTGATGACAAATACAGGAGAGATCTAAAGTCTTCTATGTTTGAAGGGCTAGTTTCTTGCTAGTCGAAACGATGTATTTCAAACTATTGATTGGAGAATATAAAATAGAGAGCTTGTTGGGACTGTTTTAGGAGGAAGAACAAGTTGCCATGCCTAAAAGTTAAAATCATTGGCAATTCTAGTAAGTGGATAAGAAGAAAGAAAACCCTTTTTTTAGATATGAAAATTGAGGGACTTGTGGCACTCTTGCATTGGGTTGGAAAAAATAGAACCAGTAAAGATTCACCCCATTAAAAAGAAAATTGTTTGAAAGTTCTCATTTACATACATGGTAAAAGAAAAATAATGGCCAAAATGGAGATAAACATTTTCAGTCATCTTGCTTGAGGTGATAAATGTTCTTAAAAAAGGTAACCTTATTTTTTCTTTCCACCATGACCCAACCATTAGAGTTCTCAACTGTCAAATGAGGGATTTTTGGGAGCTCAATGAAGGGGATAGCTTGGAGATTAGTTATCTTGTGAGGGGCACACTGGATGCCCTGAAGGGGGACACCCTAGACACTTGTAAAAAAGAACCCATTGGTTTGGGCCACCTCACAAGAGGTGTAGCCACCTGGAGGGTGCAAGTTTTAGGAGATTTTAAAGAGTAACCACACAAGGAGGCCTAAAAAAGTTCATCTTCATGACAATCAAAATTGATCAGCTGGTATTGTGGTTCAGACCCTTTTCTTTAGATAACCTATCCTGAGGGTGCTTTATGATGACCTAAGCAAGAAGACTTTCAGAAATTTGTAGTTGAATGGCCTCTAGCAAAACCAGAGTTCCTAATCACTAACTTGGCATAGACTCGTCAAGGCTAGACCGACTTAGGACTTGGGACACGGCAAAACTCAGCAAAGTGAAAAACACCCAAGAAATTTAGAGATTTTTAAGGATATCCATATTGGAAACAGCAATCTTATTGCTACAAGTGATATCATCTTCTCATTGTTGAATATATAGATGAGTATATCAGATGTATCAGCATCTTTGTGATTGTCTAAGCAGATTGGCACATCAGGCACATCACCATAATCACCGCTGCATAGTTAAACAGATATATCAGAAAGCATCTTTGGAAAGAAGTTCATTGCATACTTCATATAGCTATATCAGACAGAGCTGAACTACACATCTGCAGATTGGTATATATAATCTTTACATACAGGCAGTGATTATAAGCATTGGCATATATATTTATATTATACTTAATTATCTTGCATATGCTATATTGTCACATTAGAAATAGGAGTGATTTAGCTATTAATCTTATACATAAAGCCCTCATAAGAAGTATCTACGTTAAGGAAATTAGTCTCTTGCAATTGAGTTTGCAAGGTAATTGTCCCTATTTTCCAAATTGGCCAAAAAGGGGACATTACAAATGAAGTTGTAGGTAGAAGTTACAGGGAAACTCCGAGGAGCTAAAATTACATGAACTAACATTATTAAATGAATATGCAACTAATTATTTAATAAAATATTATGTTGGCCGCCTAAGTGAAACTTAAGCAAGTTCAATTGGTAAAACCTCATTTACACCAACATTTTCTGCAGCAGAGTAACTTGTCCTTTGTAATGCCCTATTTTTGGTCTATTCAACATCGTAGTGTGATATCCCCTTTTCTAGTTCATTATTTCCTGATACATCGTTAGCCTTTTTACCATGGGCCCATGGGCTAACTAGGACTCTATAGGGATCAGTGTGAGTTTTGGCCTAGGCATTTACAGTTTCAGCCAATCTAAGTGATTAGCAGGGTAGTCGAGATACTTACTATTTATAGTAAGTCAACGAGGTTATGTATATTTGACATCTCAATATTGGACTTGGAGTGTTTCACTAAGACCTTTCCAACGAGTTATCACACACGTCGTTCCAAGTTTGATTGATTATTTATTTTAATGCCAAAAGATTCAATAGTTATTTTATTAAGTGACTTTTAAATTAAGACATATTAAAAAATCAGTTTATTATTAAGAGGGCCTTTTCTTAAGTGGAAAAGGGGCATTTTAAGTAAAAAGAATAAAAGATGAAGAGACAGGAGGGGTAATTGAAAAGTCATTGCAAAGTAACTAACATGTCTCTTCGATCCCAAAAGAAGGGAGGTAAAGGCAAAACTGTAATGTCCCCATTTTTGCTAGCATTAGAGTTTGAGAGATTATCCTATTATTGTGATCCTCGTAGGCTAATTATTGTGGATAGAGGGTCTTCTGAGGGAGAGGCTTGGCTAGGGGAGGTCTTGTCTTCTTGATTCAGTATGTTTTAGTTTGGTCTTTGTTTGACTCAGATTGGATTTCGTTTGGGCTTAGTTTCATGCACTTGCTATTTATGACAAGTCAAATAATGATTGAGAGAGACCCTTTTAATTTTTGGAAAGTACACTTGGTCACATGGGGAAAATAGGAGTTACTCATGTTTTAGATGACATATTTAAAGGATAAGTATTTTGGGAGTAATTATAATTTTAGTGACCAAATTATTATTAAATCATTAAATGGCTTATTATAAAGTTATAATTTAACTTTATAATTTCACTTAAGTTGAGGGTTGAGTTATCATTGGAAGGGGACTTTTATTTAATTAATCATAACCCTAAGCCAAGTATTAAATATAAAAGTGCAAGGAGTTATTATATTCAAAAGTTGAAGCCTTTAAGTGAAAAATGTCTTCATGAAGCCATGTGCTAGAAAAGTTATTTATTAAAGAATTAATGAAAGCTTCTAATTAATGGTGTGTTGGTGAAGCCTAGTGGATTATAAAAAGGTGGCTTCATGAAGCAAATGAATCATCCAACTGTTTATTTGATTTTATTGACTCGTGAGAATTTCTAAATTAGTGAATTTCGATCCATTGCTGAAGTATAAAGGATTGTTGCTCTCTCTTTCTTTGGCAATTGTGGCTTGAGAAGCAAGTGATTTCTGAAGAATTGTGTTGACACCTTCCATTATTGCATTCACTGTACCTTGGAAGGGTTTGGTGCTGGAAGTTTATGGTAATTTGAATCTGCATTTTGGGAGTTTATCATATCTGATTTTGACGCCCAAGTAAGTGGGTTTCTTATGTACGATACATTGCTGAAGCTGAAGATAATTTGATGGTATTTATTCTACACTGCTGGACGTCTGTTTCCCATTGATTTGTGACCAATATTACTGCTGTTGGAGGGTAGATTGAAGTTCTATGTTCATTCTAACTAGGCAACGTTTAGTTTCTTGGCTGGAGCGATCTGCTGAAGGGTGAGATGTAGAGTCTCCTAGCAGCTTAATACTGAATTAGCTGCACTTCTATGAGGGTTGTCTCCTACTAAGTTGGCATGAGAATTATTGTGAGTTGCTGCAAAACAGGAAAAAAAAAAAAAAAAAAAAAAAAAAAATATATATATATATATATATATATATATATATATATATATATATATATATATCAGATGCCAAATACACTACAGGTTCTGTTAATTAGTTGCTTGTCTATTTATCAGTGTAATAATTGCCATCTTTCATTTAGCTTGCATGCCAAGTGTTTGCAGAAATGTCTACTGACCGTAGATGCACATTTTACATGTGTAAATCATATATATATATACATACATTTGAATGGTAAAAAAAAGATTGCATTTTTACTAAGTTCTTTGCTTGGATATTTAATAACCTTTTGCAAGCATCTAAACTAAATTTGAAACTATTACAAGCAAGTAAAAACAATCTGAAAATAAAGGACAGCAAGATAGAGGTTTCATGCAAAATGTATCGAACATCCAAAAGTGAAGTATTTTGATGTTTGTTGGAGTTATAATCGATTGGGGGTTCTTACAAAAACTTAGCTTTTCTTTTTGGCTGGCAGGTTGTGGGATCCTGTTTGTAAAACCCACTTGGAGATTTTTGGCTCAGGGTAGTGTGACCCGTAATTTTTGTTGGTTTAGTTTGGGCTGCTTGTCTTAAAGCTCTTATTTTTTGGCAGCATTGGACTTGGTTGTGGGTTTTTCTCCTCTTTTGTAAAGGGTTTCGGGTTCCTTCAAAACCTGTTTTTTCCCATAATAAAAAACTGAAGAGTCATTGCAATGGGCATTAAAAGAAGAAAGCTTGATTCATTTCAGGAGGCTTAGATTCAGTTTGGATTTCAGTTTTCTCTTGGAGAAACTTAGGAAGTTTTCAACTTTTATTTTCAAAACCTGAAGACGGAAACCTTTAGGCTTCTAGGTGGATTGGATGGAAACCCAGCTCATCTTCAGTGGTGGATTCATGAAGGAGTTCACAATTGCATTTTAGGTTCCTTTCTAGTTTCCAATCTGACTGTACTGTTGTTCTTAAGATTGAATACTACTATGTTATTGTATTGCTGGTTATTGCAATACATCTCTAAGGCTCTTTGATTTGAAAAATTATCTGGAAAGATTGCTGGTCTATTGCAAGAGAAATTGAAGAGCCCTTTTTAACTTCAAAGATATGATTATTGAGCATGAACCTAGTAGACTTGGATAAAGCTCATAAATATTATCTAGATTGTCAAGAAACATTTATGTGATAACCCCTCAAATTTTGATTATAAGAGATTGCTTTTCTCTCTCTCTCTTTTCTGTAACCTTTGTAACTAGTCTTTGCACAAGCAAATTTCTCTTCAAATGAAATATTCTAAATTACTTTGAGAATGGTCAAATTAGGCCTTGTGCAAGACAGAGCTAGAAATTGACTATAATGCTCTTCACTTTGTTTTCTTCGGCATGTAGGAAATACTTCAGAATCCTCACCAATATTCGATTTTTGTTGTAAGATCCTTTTAAATGGTCTTTTTTTAGTATTAATTCCAATTTTATGTCTAGACATTGCAGTTTATATGGATAATAGTTCAGTGCAGAGTATTTTTTTTTTTCAATTATATGGTGAGCAAATGATGCATGTGAAGGCAGCATTAGATTGCATCCATGACATACATTGCAGATCGGAGAAGATTATGAGAGATTAAATGAAGGAAAGGATATGGATATGTTAATAGTTAAACAAGGTTTCAGGGTAGGGGCATAAATAACGACTACAATAGTTTATACTATCTATATTTTAATATATGCAATAAAATCCCATTTCTTCAAATAATGAATACATGTACTATGATCTGAAGTCTAATATACTTTCAAAATGCATGATATCAATATTAGGATCAAGCAACAATCACCCTTTTAATGGCATGCTTTCCAGCTATTGTTTTGCGTATCCATATAAACCCACTATAAAAAGTCTGGCTGATGGCAGGAGCAACACTAACAATCTGAGCAAATGTAAAAGAAAAATGGTTGACAAGAGCAGTGCGTAGATATAAGTGCACTTGTATAATCAATTTGGAGTGCAAGGAATGATTTTATTATGCCAATGGTTCTATCTCTCTAAGCACAGAACTTGCAGAAAGGAAGGAACAATAAAATTAAGGGGTGAGATTTGGATCTATCTTTCTATATCTTCAATTGCCACTAGTAAGCTCTGCAGTTTTTGTTGAGTCAATCCTACCTGATAATGATTCTGACACGTTTAAAACAAATCCCTACTGAGGTGAAAGAAATAATATTTAGAATATCATATGCAGCCTTAAGGATTATAGGAGAATTATATCATTTTAGTGTTGCTTTACTATTTCGAAAATATCTTGAGTTTTTTAATATTCTTGCTAGAATTAAACCTGAGAGTTGTTTTTGTACTTTGTATTGTGCATGAATTTTAGTTTATTTATGCTAGTATAAGTGTTTTGAATTATGATAATCAAAATGATGCCTGTTTCTTAGGCACTGACTTTATCTATGTACAATTTGGGGAAAGTTTGGTGTTTTATTTTTTATATGCATTTATGGTTTAGACTCAATCGAAAACAACTTTTGATACACCTTTTTATTCTTGTTCAGCTACCACCAGCTCCTCCGCCACCTCCATTTCCTGAAGGCTTTGCAGCACCCTCTGATACGGCTCAAGGACAGGATGGCCAGGCACAAGATGAACATAGAGATCCTATATTTGATCAAGGACCACCAGGGAAAAGGCCAGAAACAGAGAAATGAAATGGATCATCTTTTGTTTCTTGTTTTTGTAAGATTGCATGCCAGAAGTGTTGTAAAATTATGGTTTTACATGGGTTTCTTAAGTTTTTTAGCTTAACAAACTGCCTTTATTTGCTGCTCGTTCCTCCTAACATGCATAAAAATATCCCGCGAGTGAATGTTGGGCAATAAGTTTTTTTGTAAGTTCAATTGGATATTAAGAATAACTATAAAAAAAGGCATGGCTATCTGTTGAAGGGCTGTGTGGCGATGATAATGTGATTCCTGGTGGACCAAGTGTTTCATGGCTGGAGAAAACTTGTGAACTGGCTGTATCAAATTTCAATTGAAATGACCTTTATTGTATCAAAAGCTTATGATTTCTTAAATCTTATTTAGTTATTGGGTCTTTGCCCTTTGCGTATAGAGCTATTCAAGAAATACAAAGCATTAGGTCCACAAACTTCTTACAGAAATTTGCAATGACACAAACTTTGAAAGAAAGAGAGAGTTTGAGGTTTGAAGAAATACTAGGCTTGCTAATTGCATGTTCTCTTCATCCATGGTTGAAATATCTCATGTTGTAAGAATCATTACAGATAATCTACCTACGAAAAAAATCGTTGTTTAGCTGCAAAAGTACTTGGACAGGACAAATATCTTGCGCATCACAAAGGCAATGGCCCAGCAGGCTATTTCAATTTTAATTCATGTCTGCTCATTTTCTCATCAAGATAAGGAGGTCATTTACATATACCACTCATATTATTATCTTGTAAATTTCCTTAAGACATTACACTATGACTGACAGAAAATCTAAATTATTTATTATTTGTATTACACATTTGAAATATATTATCTTTTCACCTCTTTAGTTTGGCATGGAATGAGTGTTTTTTTATCAAAATCAGCAGGCTAACAGGGGGCTGATCCTTAGACAATCACAGCCCAAAGACATCGAAAAGAGAACAAAAACACTAGAAAAGGGTGCTGGCTTTTATAGGTCATCAACAACTATTAATGACACACGGACATAACAGGTGTTGTAAAAAACAAAATAAACAATGCACTTGCACAAAAGCTAGTAGACCTCCCCAGGAATGGGCTGGCTTCTCACTCACCGCATAAGTGGAAGAGTGTATGTTTGAAGAACTTTTTTTTTGCACCATTGGACAACTTGTGTCATTAGAATCCTGATCACAAGGGGGAACCACTATTGAAGCACCATTTAGATTTCTGTTGGTACAATGGCCAGACTGTTAAGGAAGTTGTAAATTGTTAGCTAAAGCTTGGAGCAGACTAAAGAGCAAAATGCAAAGAATGGTACACATGGCTAGAGGGGGTTGCACTACTAGGAACAAGATTGGTATCCACATGGCTAACAATTGGTGCATCACCCAGATTTGCACCAGGAGCATCACTCTCATTGCCAGACTGTGAGTTCATAGAGGTAGAACTCGAGAGAGAATAATAAGCTCTATGGTCACATGATCATCATTTGCATCCTTCCATTGAGTGCTAGCACCTTTGTGACACAAAAGAGAACAATCTGTAGTTAGATGTCCAATAGAAAAGCATTTCCAACATTGAAAGGGGATGCCCTCATAATGCAACTGCTGAGTCCAAGGCTTATCCCCAACCTTGAGCACCACATCCCTCGACAGTGGTGTGGAGATATCCACACTAATCAAATTGTGAGTGAATGAAGAGTGTCCTAACAATATTGTAGTCGCATCCACCTTCAAGAAATGACCAAAAGAGTTCCCAATAGCCTCAAAGAAAAAAGTCTCAAAAAATTGGAGTGGGAGATTGGGGAAATGAACCCACATAGAGTAGTTCCTTGAGGAGATTAGAGGAGATTCTCTAGTGTTTGGCAAAAAGAGAGTGATTCCCACAAACCCAAAACATTCTTAGCACCAAATCTTGGTCTTTAGAGGAAGAGAATGCAGTAATAAAAAACCCCTTTACATGAGGGAAAATTGTCTGTCGAGGACATCATGGAACAAGTGTTGTATGGTCATTCATATTCATTTTTCTAGAATATGTTGCCTCTTTTGTTTCAAAATATGTGAGAGCAACACAAGTTCAATAAAGCTTCTCTTTGATTATATGATGTTCTATTTCACAAAGGAACCACACTTGAAACAAATGTTAGAGCTTGCAAATTTGCAAGTGCCTCTCTTTACATGACACAAAATTAATCATCATGTAAACACATTTGACACACTTTAGAAGTATGACCTAAATCTATGGAACTTGACATTGCTTATGCCAAAGAGAGGTCAATTAAAGAGATACAATGTTTTAATTATGTTACCCGATTTTTAAGACATGGCCTAATTTTTTCAAATCAAGCACCATCGTCTTTTATCTTCCCAAATTTGCCAATAACTGTACACTCTGAGTACTTTGATGTCTTGAATTTGAAAACCTCAAGTTTCAATGACCTAGTGTAATACACGTATATACTTCTCATTTCTATATGTTTTCCTGGCATTAACAAGAACATGCTCAAAATAACTCATATCCACAACTTGCCAATGATACCAAATGTTGACAAGGATATAAAAATTTCAGAGTTAATGTTAATTAACACTCCATGTCAATCCTCGCCGTAGTTTTTGTCACAAAATGCATTTCAAGTTATTTCTTTCAAAATTCAATAAAAGCATGATGATCAACTATTTTGATGCCTTGTTAGTGTCACTCATTTCTCAATATAAGTTTAGAAAGTTTGCTCTTTCACCAATAACTCAAGGTGATGCAGGAGCATCCTTGGTTGGCTAGTAATCTTTCATGTTGGTGTGGTTTGACCTTGGGGTTGGAGGACTCGATCAAAGAATGAAGGGGACTTGGTCAACACTAAGTTGGTTTGGTTGTTAACCGAGTGACTCAGTTAATGAAGATGTTCCGTGAGGCTTGGGGCACTCGACAGATACTGGGAGCTCGATTTGCATTGGGAGTTCGGTAGTAGTGTTGCTCGAGCAACTTGGTCAATGAAGGGGCTTGGTTGCTTCTGGAGGACTCGACACATACTAGTGTTCAATCAGTGAAGGAACTCGGTTATGTCTGGTAGAATGCTGACACTCAGCATGGTTTTCTTTGACACTTGGTTTAGTCTTGGTTCTTGTGGTGCCTGAGTTGTCAGTGAGCGGACTTTTGACATTTAATTTGTGTATGAGTATTTAATTTGTGTTGCAACCAACTTGTGGCTTATGCAAACATTTAATATAAGGGTTTATTTTAATTTTTAATGGGCTAGGCTGACTTTTGGTTTAGTTGGGTGTAAGGGGTTTTCGTGGAGTCTTAAGGAAGGAGATTAGAGAGTCATCCAACTTGGAGAAGAGGATGAAGTATAGGAGTGAACTTTGAAGGGCTAGTAGTTGAGGCTCGGTAAACCAGGAGATTGCTTGGTGGGCTTGCAAGTACAAGTTGAGATTTCCTTGGGGTTTCCTACTAGAGTGTGAATCTTGACTAACTGAGATTAGTATTGTGAGTTGGATTTTGTACGATCTTGCAAAACTATTTTGTAATTGCTATTGTATTTGGCTCTAAACTGAAAGGCCTTACAACCAGGCATATTGCATGTAAACAATTATATTTATGAATAAATTGTTGTGATTTGGTATCGGATCTTGCTTTGTTATTGGGTTTCTGCTATGTGATTATTTGTAGGGATCCAAATTACCTCCAACAATGGTAGCCTTAGATTCTTGCTGCATCACAAGGAGTAGCTAATTAAATAACACTATTGGATAATTTTTCAAAATATCAAAAAGGTTGATGGCATTCTATCTCATTGTACTCAGGCACTGGGAAAAATTGTCAAATTCTTTAGAAGCACCATAAAAAAAATGATGAGGGAAGTGACAATTGGACTAGATATTGAAGTCTCTCAAAACTAAAAAGTTGTAAACAATCCCCATTCACATTAATTATCAGCCACATTGAAAGTTGCAGAAATTTTTAAAAAACCCGATAAGTATGTGTAAATTGCAATGCACCCTTACCCATTCATTGGTAGTTATTAGTTCTCTAGCTTTATGTAATGTCCCTTGTTGGGATCTTACATATTTTTGCTTAGAAATCTAGAGTGAACTTTTGCAAGCCAATTTTTTGTTTGATTTTTGTCCTCCATCTTTTTGGGTGATTGATATTTCTTTGGATACTTTCATATGAGAAAATATGTGTCTTTTCATTATTTTATTTGTTAATATTAATATTAATATTATTATTGTGTTATTATTTACTAATATTAATACAGTCACTTTATATTATGATTATTAATGTTTTATTGTTTTATATCATAATATTTAATTCTCCTATAATAAAATTAATATATTATGCAATAATAAAATATGAATAAAACAAATTATAACTATACCACAATTAATGTTATATTATTATTATTTTATATTATTTATCTATATTTTAATTATTTGGATCTTATTTTGACAGGGATATCATAGTCCTCCCCTCTCAACTTTTGCTTGTCCTCAAGCCAAAATAATACATTCATAACATTTCTTATAAAGCATATAATTGAATGCAAGAAAGCATAAGAGATTCATGGATTGTGGAAGAAAATATAAAAGGGTACATGAAGTAAATATGTAAGTGCATGAAAACATGAAGTAGACAAATGAATGCATAAAGATATGTAGACACAATGCAAACATAGAGTGCATGCATTCTTGATTAATGCCTCACAATTTGCAACGAACTAGAGTCAAGAAAAGATTTACAAATTTACTTCTTCAATAGAATCCTACAACCACAACGATCATTGGCGTGTGCGTGAGCACACACATATGTTTCGAAGAAAATGTGTCATGATAAATTATTCCAAGCCAATCCCATACTATGTCCAAGAGAGGAACTTTGACCCCGTTGGCCTCGGTGGCAGTGTTTACTCGTTCACACGAGGTGGCCTACTAGCATAATACTTGTTTTTGTTTTTCTCTTATTATTATTCTTATTTGCGAAGAACACTTAGGATGTAAACAAATTGCTTATGTACCAAATTCAATGGTTTCCCTCAAGACTTTATAGATCCAAGCCCCTGAGGGTTTCTTAGACATGTCCGCAAGGCGCTTGTGGATGCTGATCCTATCCTTTCCTAGAGCAAATGATTGACTGGATTTACACTGGCCTCTCTTTGAATACACCTTTGTTCTCTCTCTTGAGGCTATCCTTATAGGTAAGTTATAAATAAACTAAATGTGAATTGAAAATATCATACTATCTTGTTTATTAATCCAATTTATGATAATGTTGGGATGCAATAGGTTGCTTAGACACCAAACTCAACAACTTCCCTTAAGGTTTTATAGATCCACGTCCTTATGCCTTTCTTGGTCATGTCCTCAAGGCGCTTGGGGACATTGATCTTATCCTATCTTGGAAATGTACTATTGGTTGGCTTTACACATGCCTCTCCCTTATCCTTTCCTAGTTAAGAACTAATAACTAGTTGAAGTAGATAGATTCAACCAAGGACAACATTCAAATATTCTTATCACAGTTAGAATGTTACTAGTCAGTAGAGTCTCTATTTGAGGATGTTGTTGTATAGAAGACCCAACTATAGTGTATGAATTACAACACATGGAAGTATTTATGTCATTCTTTAGTCAAAATCATTACTCATGTAGTAACAACTGTTGAGATAATGGGTGTTGCACACATTGCATAATATTGTTATTTTATTATTTTATTTTTTTGTTATGTAATGTTGTGCCTAGATGGACGTGCAACATGTAAAGATTTTCATGGAATATTCTTGATGAGTTGTATTGTAACATTGTGAAAATATTTCATGTAATTATTTAATATTGGAGAAAAGAATTAAATGCCCAATATTAAATGTGGGGTCAGTGGGTTAGGTAGCACATGGTTTTAGCACATGGTTTATGTAATACCACTTAATGGTTTTGTGGGACTTGCTACTATATAAGAAGCCACAAGGGTAGTTGTTGTATATAGAGAGAGAAAGAGTGACAAGGAGAAGAAAAAAGGCAAGAGTCAAGTGGGACAAGGCTTGATAGGTTAGCCAAGAGAGCATTTGTGAAGGTTGAAAGCATGGCATGGGATGTGTGGATTCATGCTTGTTCACATAGTTTGCTCGGTTGTGGCTATGGCCATGAAGGCTTCCATGGTTGTATGGCAATGATATTTTTTGCTAAATAATACATGATGATGGATGCTTTTGGAGGCTAGGTTTTTCCCTCAATAAGGGTTTCCCAGGGTATATCTTGTGTCACAATTTTGTGGGTATATTGTCTATTCTCTTGCATGTGGATTTTAATTCTGTGTTTATTTTAGATTTATTATGGGTTATGTGAAAACGGTTATATTCTTTATTGCCAAGTTTCCTTACAAGTGGTATAAGAGCTATGGTTTTATTATTGTAACCCTAGATTGAATCCATGGGAATGCATGAGAGGATAAAAGAAAGGGCAAGATATATGAATAATTTATTGCAGATCTAAGAGTTTTGGATTTGTTGTTATGATGAGATGTTAAAAGATTTGGGCATGTGAAATTGTTGGACAAAAAGATTTTTTTGGATGTTTCATTTAAATGAGGGTTTTGGGGGGTAGCATGTAGAAATGACCTCCTGGGTAAAAACAGACCTCACCATTGGATCCGGGTCGACATTTCCATAAATTTTGATATATAATATGCCCTAGTTTGGCCATGTTCAGAGGAAATGAAAGAGTTTTTTGGTTTCAGCCCATGATGGCTGTCAAATTTAATCCCGTCGAAATTTTCGTCACTGAAAAAATAAAAAATGAAAAATCGTATTGAAAATGGTAAAAAGACTGTCTTAGTAAAATGACCATAACTTTCTCTCAGAATATCAGATTTCAGAGTTCTTACAGGCGTTGGAAAGCTAATTCAGAGCACTACAACATGGTGTAGGTTTGGTTCTATGATTTTAAATTTTTTTCAGGTTTTAAGAGCCCTAAAGTCAGATGTTATTTATTTTGAGCACGGATTAGAGCATAACTTGGGCATACGGAGTCGGATTTTGGACTTCGAGTAGTCAACGAAAAGCTCTTGGAGAGCTCTACAAATTAGTTTAGATTTGGTGCAGGTTTGGCATGATTTATTTATTGATATATTGATCTGAACAATTTATAGATATATTTTGACTATGGTAACATTGTGAGTTTATGACATTGGAAATTTAAGATTTAATGTCATTGTATACTTAGTTCATATTTCAGATTGGTCTCATGATGATATTGTTATCAATGTTTGGATTTGGATATGCATGATGACTTGTTGGGTCTACAAGTTGTGCAGTGTTGTAAGCGGTCTATACTTACAAGTTGCATTTATGGCTTGGTTATGGGTTGTCTTTGCCCATTGATCTTTCATTATTGATGCATATTCAGATTGGTGGCTTGGATTTGGGTTGTCTATGCCCTAAGTCACATGATTTACTATTTTCTTCATGTAGAAGGGATGAGATGTTACCAGGTACAGTCATGGTGGAGGATTGTGGTTGACTATGCTGACAGGTTGGACATATTGAGAGTCAGATGCTCGGTTCATGGATGTGATCATGGTGTCATAGATTTTGGCATGACATGATTGGATATACAGGTACATCCTTGATGTTTATTAGTTTGGATTTCTGATTTAGTTATGGTGGTATATCTTCTTTGTAGAGGATCATAGTTATTTGGTTTTTTTTGAGGAGCTCATGATGTGCACTTTGAGTTCTTTGATGGTTTGATGCCTTGGTTGATTCTCATGGTTAGAGGATGGTTATTTTTCATCATGATGTCATGGATAGCTTGGATACACGGTTTAGTGGGAGCTTGTGACAGTGCAGGATTAGTTCCTGGCTTGGTTTATATCTTCTTGGTTTGGAGAGGATGGATTTTATGATGCCATAGGTGACTTGGTACCACAGTTGAGTGGGAGTTGTTGGCATTGATATATTTATTGAGTGTTTGCAGATGTTGGAATTTTTTCTTAGATCCTGTTGCTGCAGAAGCGTCTTTGACATTTGCATGGTGCACTTGTTATCTTCATGGTGTATGAAGATGGTTAGATCTTGAGGACTCATGGAGTTCTTGGTTATCTTCATGGTGTGTGGAGATGGTTCTTCCTAGTATGTGGAGATGATTTTCTTCATGGTGTGTGGAGATGGTTGCATCTTGAGGACTCACGGGGTTCTTGGCAAAGGTGTGGTTTATGTTTTTTATTTGGCATGTTATTCTTGGTGTGAGGATGGTTTCATTATTATGTCATGGTATACTCTTGATACGCGTTTAGAGTTGTGACATGTTATAGTATGTTCATGTGGAGCATGTTATCTCTTTGGTTGAGATGGTAAGATCATGTTGTCATGTTTATGTTCCTAAGGCCATGGTTGGAACTTTGACATTGATCTTGGTTTAGTTTCTTGGTATTAAGTACACTGATCATAAGCTGGATACTTCATGATATTGTTATGTTGCATTTGGAGTTGGCATGGATTGATTGGTTACAGGTGCTCATGGATACTTAGAGACGGTGGTGATGTTGATTTCTCTTGGATTAGAGAAGTATTTGTTGGGACGGTTGATGGTTTCAGCATGAAGTCCGAGGGGCAGTCACCTGATATGGACTTGAGAGGAGATTATTCATAGATGAGTCTTGGTTGGAGACTTGGGTATCTTGATGAGCATTCTCATTCCCCACTCTTGGTCTACTCGGCGGTTTGCTACTTGAGAGGTATAGCCCATTGTTTTCTCTCAGTTGCATTATATTTATGCTTGTCTTTCATGGATATGGATCTTGAGCTATGGTACATGAGTTAGTTCTGGAGGGTTCATTTGAGAGATGGTTCAGCATTGGTTATCTCCATGTGCATATGTTGTTATGCTGGTTGAGTTTTGGAGATGGTTTTATATTGAGCATTTTCCTTGGATTAGGAATGGTTTTATTGAGTTTGATCTTCTTGTGAGAGGCTTACATCCATGATGAGTTATATGGTATGGTTTGGGCGTTGTTGAGGCTTCTTGTTGGGGTTTTATGGAAGAGATCATACTTGCACAGTTTACATCTAGAGGTGTGTGTAGAAGGACATGATACAAGTTATGATTTGCATGGTTTCTCTGGTCTTGGTTATCTTCCTGGATGTTCAGTTTTGCCTACATTGGATTTGAGATTGGTTAGAGATTGTGATCACTGGTTTGTGCTCATGTATGTCATGTGAGAGATGACATGGTTATTTATTTCTCTTTCCTCTGTTGGTTGTGGAGAATTTGTTAGAGCATTGGAGACTTGTTATGAGAGTTATTCTTGCAGGATATTGTTTATGTATTGTGGATGTCCTTGATACTACATGGATTCACTTCTTTGAGATGTGTTGAGTGGATTGGTTATAGATTTGACATTATCTTTTGCAGTGGGAGCTTCTTGGTATATATGTGGCAGGTATTGCTCTTGAGGCTTGTGATTGCAGGTTATAGATTGGATATGTCAGTGATATGAGATTCACTTGTTATACCTTTTGAGGTATGGATAGTTGGATGAGTTTGGCACTTACTATGGGTGCTATTTTAGCTATGGATATTTTGACAACTATGGATACATGTGATTACCTTTGGATCATGTTTTTTGTGCTTGGAATTTCAGTTGGTACAAGATTTTATGATCTTCTAATGTGACAGGTTGGGTGGCTTTCTCTTTGGATGGCTTCTATGTATGTCCAGTGGGAGTGGCATAATAGGAGGTGAGATAATTCATGTTTGAGATGCTGGATACTTTGATTTTGTTGCGGGTACCAGGATGGAGCACTTGGTGTATTTTGATCCATGATGGTGGATGTGCTGGGAGGGATTGTTCCCTTGTTCATTTATGTGGCTACAGATTGACCCTATGCAATGTATACAACAAGTGGGAGATTGTTGAGATAATGGGCGTTGCACACATTGCATAATATTGTTATTTTATTATTTTATTTTTTTGTTATGTAATGTTGTGCCTAGATGGACGTGCAACATGTAAAGATTTTCATGAAATATTTTTGATGAGTTGTATTGTAACATTGTAAAAATATTTCATGTAATTATTTAATATTGGAGAAAAGAATTAAATGCCCAATATTAAATGTGGGGTCAGTGGGTTAGGTAGCACATGGTTTTAGCACATGGTTTATATAATACCACTTAATGGTTTTGTGAGACTTGCTACTATATAAGCAACCACAAGGGTAGTTGTTGTATATAGAGAGAGAAAGAGTGACAAGGAGAAGAAAAAAGACAAGAGTCAAGTGGGACAAGGCTTGATAGGTTAGCCAAGGGAGCATTTGTGAAAGTTGAAAGCATGGCATGGGATGTGTGGATTCATGCTTGTTCACATAGTTTGCTCGGTTGTGGCTATGGCCATGAAGGCTTCTATGGTTGTATGGCAATGGTATTTTTTGCTAAATAATACATGATGATGGATGCTTTTGGAGGCTAGGTTTTTCCCTCAATAAGGGTTTCCCAGGGTATATCTTGTGTCACAATTTTGTGGGTATATTGTCTATTCTCTTGCATGTGGATTTTAATTCGGTGTTTATTTTAGATTTATTATGGGTTATGTGGAAACGGTTATATTCTTTATTGCCAAGTTTCCTTACAACAACAACTTGACTTAGTGATATGTCAGATAATTATATGCTTTTGTTCTTAATGGCTGGGTATGCCTTTGTGGTTCATATTGAAGTGTTATTTATGTTCTTTGATGAGTTGTTGGGTTGTACAGATGGCTTGTATTTTCCCCTTTTAATATGTATTGCAGTTGTCAAACTCATTAGTGGGTTAAACCAATCTGATGTTGCCCAATTTAAAGGATGTGTTATATTGTTTCCTTTTGGTCTCTTTGCTTGTCAGTAACTCATTTTTAATCTTTGTTTAATTACTACATACTCCTACCATGATTCATTTGGTGACTTTTCAATGAGATGGTTAGTTCATTGCATATATTTTGCCATTGTCATGGTCTCGCACTTTTGAGCACTGATATGAAAATTGTTCCATCTTCCACTACTAGTCAAGAATGAATGGTCATAAGTATCTCCCTCACAACACATGTGATTCCAAAATTTGACATTTTATTTATTTTTCCTTCTATTGTTCAATTATTTTTCTACATCTTTGATATGCAAAAACTCATGGGTAAAAGCACAAACCTGTGTCACCTTTTATAAAGAAACGTGATATCAGAATGTGATAGTTCAACATTAGTAACAAAAAAATGGTATTTGTGTTTAAAATATGAAGATGATGTAAACTAATGAAATGTGTAGAATTGGATGAGTTTTATGCCTATAATTTTTATAAATTTTTTGAGTAAGAATTTATTCGTTTTATTTTATTTTGAAGTCCCTTTTCTAACTGTAAAAAATATAGGGTGTAGTTCCCGTCAAACAAGTATATGCAAATCATATTTTTTTGTTTTGACTTAAAAATATCTTATAGATGACATGTATAGCTAGTGCACAAAAAAAGAAATAATTATTTTTGATGTATATTTTCTTTGTTATAAGTACTCAAGTTCGACCTTATCAGAATCCAATAGTTTTTTCCTCCTGTCAAAAGTTTCCTATCAAATCTATACCTTCTTGAAAAAAAATTACATATTCATGAAGAGGATTCTCTCCTCTAGAGATAAATATAATTTTTAAATTTTTTTGATATGATTTACTATTTTTTTCCTTTTTTGAGGGAGCATCTTCTAAAATGTTGAAATATCAACTTATAATACTTTGAGATTATAATATATTATAACTAATCAAAACACTCAAAAATTTATATAATGATGATATTGAATCTAAGATCTATAAAAGGGTATTTTTTAGTTTTTGAAAAAAATTGAGTTTTGATAGAGAAATGAGATTTGACCAAAACAGGTTTTGGTATCACAAACAGTTACACAGATCTGTGCTTTTACCCTCTATTCATCTCTTTTTTGGTCATGTAGTCATTAGGATATAGAGAGTAGACCCACTTGATAAAATCAAGAACAAACTTTGACCAATGAGAGAGCTTCTTTCCACAAAATTTATCTCTCCAAACTATAGTTCAAAATATTTAAAGGTTCCTCAGGCAATACTTCACCAAAACACGGATTACTAATTTCTTATTAATGTTTATGCCAAATTGAAATATCCAAGTAGGAGTCTAAAGCAAATATTAATTATATTGCACCTTTTCTATTTACCAAAATAAGATACAATTTATCTTCAAGGCTAGCCATGATTTTATAAAATATATTTGCATATACTCCAACCACCATTTCTGTTAATTTTTAACATAGCTCTAGTTTGCAATAGTCCAACTGAAATGATATTCATACGTGAACCTCAAATATTTAGTTTCTGCAAATATTTGTGACTGATTAAAAATTTAGATGAAGCCTTATGTAAATTTGACTATGTTACTCTTAAACCTCACAGGATGACAAGATACATTGGTGTGATACTATTTGTAATGTCCCTTGTTGGGATCTTACATATTTTTGCTTAGATTTCTAGATTGTACTTCTGCAAGCCAATTCTATATATATGATTTTTCTCTTCTATATCATTTTGGGTGATTGATATTTCTTTGTGTACTTTGATATGAGAAAAGACATGTCTTCTTTAATTATTTGTTAATATTAATATTATTGTTATGTTATTATTTTTTACTAATAATATTAATATCAATATTAATACAATTCACTTTATATTATAATCATTAGTCCTTTATCATGTTGTATAATAATATTTAATTCTCATATTATAAAATTAATGTTATGCAATATTATAATATGATCATAATAAATTATAACTATACCATTATTAATGTTATATTATCCCTATATTTATTTATTATTTATCTAATTTTTTTATATGGACATTATTTTGACAGAGATATCACACTTTATTGGATGTTGAGCCTTCAAATGGGTTTTTTTTTCTAGGAATAATAAGCGTAGTAGACAACAATTGATTTTTGAATGGTTGGATTATGGGCAATTTGGCTAGGTGAATAGGATATGATGTTGTCATTTATGTCAACATATAGCTCAGATCAAGTTACTAGAAAATGGAGATAATGTTTTGGGATGTAAACTTAGAAAATTGTTAACACAATACATATGTCAACACCATAACCTTTTTTGCCAACACAGTTCATAGAGGTATTTTTGGCATGTGTGCACTTACCTAGAGGTAGTATGAAATAAATTGATGATGTATGCAAGATCGTAGCTTTGTATAGACATAGATATTTAGGTTTTACTATGATAGTGTTGAAACATGTAGAACAAAGTAAAGTCACATAGCGATAAAAGAACAAACCTGTGTTACCTTTTATAAAGAAACAAGATATCAGAATGTGACAGTTCAAAATTAATGACAAAAAAAAAATGGTATTTGTGTTTAGAATATGAAGATGATGTAAACTGATGAAATGTGTAGAATTGGATGAATTTTATGCCTATAATTTTTATAATTTTTTTGAGTAAGAATTTATTCATTTTATTTTATTTTGAAGTACCTTTTTTAACTATGAAAAATATAGGGTGTAGTTCTCATCAAACAAGTATATGCAAATCATCTTTTTTTGTTCTGATTTGAAAATATCTTATAGATGACATGTATAGCTAGGGAGCAAAAAAAGAAATAATTATTTTTTATGTATATTTTCTTTGTTATAAGTACTCAAGTTCGACCTTATCAGAATCCAACAATTTTTTCCTCCTGTCAAAACTTCCCTATCAAATCTATACCTTCTTGAAAAAAATTACATATTCGTGGAGAAAAAAAATTACATATTCATGGAGAGGATTCTCTCCTCTAGAGATAAATATGATTTTTAAATTTTTTTGATATGATTTACTATTTTTTTTTCCTTTTTTGAGGGAGCATCTTCTGAAATGTTCAAATATTGACTTATAATATTTTGAGATTATAACATATCATAACTAATCAAAACACTTAAAAATTTATATAATGATGATATTGAATCGAAGATCTACAAAAGGGTATTTTTAGTTTTTGAAAAAAAAAAAGAGTTTTGATAGAGAAATGAGATTTGACCAAAACAGGTTTTGGTATTTTAAATGGTGACACAGATATGTGCTTTTAAGTAATTTTTTTTATTATCAAAATAATTAATTAACAAATTAGGGACAACATCCTAGATGTTAACCCTAAGTGAACAAGATTTAATTTTGTGTTTTGAAAAGAGTGTAAGAAGATGAAGACTAACAACTAAAGAAATATGGTATAAAGGATAATTTTGAAATGCAAAGTTAAGTGGTAAAATATATGATATTGATGTTATGTTTTGTGATGTGAATTCTAATGTATGATTAGAGTAGTGTGAATTGTGATAAAGTTTTGTGAAGTGCAACAAAGACAAATATCCAATATGGAAGATATCAACGGATTGTGAAGAGGTCTTTGTATTTAGTCTTTGTATATTGAATTTCATTATACAATTGCATGTTTGGGTAGTGGACTCATCTTGTATACATTTGTAAATTATATATATCAACTCCTAATAGGATCAAGGCTTCTAACAAAGCTCGATTCTCTAACAAGAACTGAGACACTATACAAATGTAATAGACTCCTAACTGGGTCAATATCTTTCACAAGATACTTTTAATTAGAGGATCATTTTGTGGGTATCATCCCCATTGGAGTTTCCCTTGGCTAGGGTTTCCCTAGTTAACAAAATATGGTGTTATGAGTTGTATTACTTCATGGTTGTGTTTATTGTTCAACATAGTTAGTTTACTTTCATATGCAAGTTATAAAGTTATTAATGATATCCAATTTTGGCAAAAGTTTGTGAAATACTAATTCACCCTCTCTTAGTATTTCCTATTTCTAACAATTAGTATTAGAACATACTTACTCATGATGTAGGAGCACCCTGGATTGCCTTTCTATCCTGCTCATTTTGTTCATTCTACCAGTTAATGCCGAGATCTAATGGTTGCTGAGTTCTAGTCATTGTCGAGCTCTTGTATGTGCCAAGTTGTTCAGTGTTGGCCGAGCATTTCTATATGTGCCAAGTTGTCCAATATTGACTGAGTGTTCCTTTGTGTGTCAAGTGAACCTGATATTTGCTGAAGCTCGGTTCGTTCATTGACCAAGTTTGTCTATGATTGGTTCTTAGTTTTAGATGACTTATGTATTTAATTTGGATCAAGAATTTAATTTTAGAATTTGGCCTTGGGATGTGTGCAAACTGTTTTAAGGTCAACCTTCTATTATGTAATGATCTAGAATCTTCTATAAGTTGTTTTCACAAGTATAAATAAGGGTGTTTAGGTTTGGGTTAGGCATCACTTAGAGATTTGAGAGAGATGTTCCTACAATAGTGAATTTGAAGCTAGATTGTGGATTTTGTAGTTGTATGCAAATAATTTGATAAATTAATAAAGAATTTTGAAGTTCCTTCTCTCCTTAGTGTTGTTCTTTGTGTTGTTTTCTTTTGTTGTGTTACTCAGTAAGGTGATTGGATAGTTAATTGTACCTCTTGCCTTAGCTCTTCAATCCCTCCTTGCATCAACTTAGAAAAGACCTAACAACTTGAGTAAGATCCCCATGGATATGGAATAGTTGCAGCAGAACCTATATGAATCTCTTGAGAAGATTGATATTTTTACTAAAGAAATAGATACTTTGAAAGACAAGTATGAAAGTGCAAAAGATTACATTGAGAAGTTGAGAGATAAGATATAGTATCTTAAATCCAAGAAAGAGCCTAAAGATTAGATCAATGATAGTGATGAAGTTTCAAGATTAAAGAAAGAGAATGAGATCCTGAAGCATGAATTGAGCTTGAAGGATGATAGTGGTATTGAATAAGATTTGAAATCAAAGATTGTTGATCTGAGATCCAACCTTACCAAAGTGACATCTGAGCTTGAGTCTACTAAGTTATAGTATGTAGAACTTGAAAAGAACAATGCTATTGTAAAGGGAGAGCTAACTCAATCTAAGCAACAACTTGAGAAGTTATATTCTAGTATGAAAAGCTTGCTAATAAGATCTTTATGCAGAGACCTTCTTATGATAAGTTTCGTCTTTGATATCTCAGTGAGAAGTCAACTAAGAATCCTTGAGCTAGAAAGGAACCAAATCATGTGATTCAATAGTCCGAACATAAGCAAGATAATTTGAAAAAGATTGATTCAAATCAATCTAAAGATGTACCTAAGAAAGTTGATGCACTTAATCAACCTGAGAGAGTTGACGTATCAATGCAACACAAGCAAGATGGATCACCTAAGGAAGTGAAGAACAAATTCAAAGGTAGATGCATGAAATGAATACATGCAAGAAATTTAAACCTGTATCTAGTTATTTTTATAATTGACATGGTTTTGGTCATACAGTAATAAATTTTACAAAGCCTAAATTTGATAATAGTAATAATAATAGAAAAATGTTTAGAGCTACTAACCTTGTATCTAGTAGACCTATTGGGACACATATGATAAGAGATGGTGTATTGTGTTATAAGCACAACAAATTTGGACATATTTCTAGAGATTGCATGATATAAATCAATCAGTCAAGACCTAGATATGGAAACAAGAATGAACATTGCAAACAACATGAGGAACCCTAATTTCAGAAGAAACATGAATAACAATGTTAGGAGAAATTAGAATAGTGGTGACAGTCAGAAATAAGAAATAAGAGATCATGCAGAAAAATTCAATGAGTTATTTGTAAAAGCTAAGGATCCATCAAGTTCACAAGTGATAGTGGAGAATCAAACACCTAGAAATAGACTAAAATCAAAAGTAGTTGGTAACCAATAATTATCAGTTCGACCAACCTATTCTATAAACCTAATTATTAGAAATATAGAATGAAAGAAGTAGTTAAACATTTAGGAAAAGAATTGAGTCTTGCATAGTTAGTATGTTGTAGAGAATGTCATGGAGAAGCTATGATTAAGAAAAAATAATATTTGGAGTTCACATGTGAGTATGTGAAGCAAAAGAAATTCACTGGTATACATAAACAAATTATTTTTGCATACTTGTGCAATTAATGCAAAAGTAAACTGGATATTATTTAAAGGGTAAAATCAAGCTATTGAGCACCATTTGACTATGCAAGTGTTAATGGAGAGATTTGGAGCGAATTTAAAGGAGAAATTGAGGTGTTCTATAGCTGAATTGAAGCAAGCCATAGTTTCATGGAATTAAGGTATTTATCGCTTGTGCAATCATCATTTGGAGTTTGAATTTGAAATAAAGGGCAACCCCTACTATATGTGATGTCAATACAAGACCTAGGTATAAATTCAAGAAACATCCTTACATTTCATTGAAGGATAACCCACTAGGAGCATTCTCACAAGTACCCTACAATGTTTTACATGTAGAGTACATTAAGGCATGCATACACTGTAAATTTGAGAGTATACATGATAACAATTGTAAGCATGAATGTTGATGATATTCCTTTGGGGGAGTATCCTAAGTATTGCCAAAGCACGTGGGAGATTTTTAATATGATTAACATGTTGCATTCATGACCACGTTTGTCATTGATGTCAACGTAGCAATAATTTTGTGAAGACTGGTAGAGTAGTAGACATAGAACGAGTTCATACAAACAGAGGTTTGATGGTTAGGTCAAGTGCGATTAAGGACGTGTTCTACATTGTGTCTTGATGATGTGGTTAAGTGCTGATGAAGGGTGCTCTCCTTAAAACCATAAACTCATAACAGAAACAAAGAAACAACAATAAATGCGAGAACAAAATTTGGACTTCTTATTTGCACCACATACAAAATTCACAAGTATAAAATGCTAACCCACATGGGCACCTTCATTACAATAATTTGCAAGACTAAGCTATGAACTACCACCCAGAGATATGGTAGACAATGTTTAGACCTTTCTTAAGTAGGTAATTTTATGCCACCCGGGAAGGTTCTAGACATTGAAATTTAATACCTAGGGCCGATAGACCCTAACAATACATAAAGAGTCAGCCAAATACATCTTTGACAATTATTTTAGATATTTTGGGTAGCCCAACTTCGAAAGGCCATAACTCTTGAACCATTGCTCCAATTGGCTATTAGAGCCACTTTTTAGAAATGCCAACTCCTGATCTACATGGTCAAAACCATGAAAACACCCTTCTGTCGAGTTTTCGGACCTCATCCGGGCACTCTAAGGCCTCCAATGGCGAGCATGAAGGTTTTTTTGCAAAATTTTCCACCAAAAATCCTCAATAACTTCTCCGATACTTAAGCCGAAAAAATGATATTTTTTATGTTAGTCTTATAACTCTAAAATGAACCTTCCTGTAGAAAATGAGAACATTTCGAGCTCATATGAAAAACTTACTAAAAATAGAAAGTTCTTATAAATAGTAACCGCCTTGTCTACTAGTCCTTATTAAAAGAGAAAATATTGAAGATAAAATATTTTTGGGTGATGCAAGATTGCTCTTACACTTAGGATGCTCCTGCATTAGACACCTAGGGCAATTTGAGAAGTGACTTTGTCGTGTCTTAGGTGTTTAGAGGAAAACCAAGACGGTGAATCTCCTCCCTTGCTAGCCATGATGCATCCTCTACTGGCCTCCCTTTCCATTTGACTAGGTATTTATCATAAGTTTTTGTTCCTTATACTTTTTTCAACACAATTGTCCAATATATCCTCAATCGCCTTTGTAGTCAAACTAGTTGTTGGAATACTCCATTGCGCTTCTGCAATGCCATCTCCATCACCTCCTTCAAAATACTTTGTCAAATCTGAAATATTAAATACTAGTGAAATATTCAATTCAAGTGGAAACTCTACTTCATAAGCATTTTTAGAGTCATGCCTTTTCACTATCTTACATGGTCCAAACTTCTTCATCTTCAACTTACTATATGTCCCCACTAGAAAACGTTAATTTCTCAAATGAACCATGACTTCATCTCCAATATGAAATTCCTTGTACCTCCTTTTCACATCTGCCTTAGCTTTATATTGTGTATTCATCTTTATGATGTGTTTCCTCACCTCCTCATGGATGTTTAGTAAATTCTTCTGCTTCAACACTGTTTATCTTTCCTTTATCCAACTGCCTCAATTCAAAAGCATTTCTGGGACTACTCTCATATACAATCTAGAATGGTGATTTACTAGTACTCTTGTTGAAAGAATTATTATATGAAAATTCCACCTGTGGTAAAATAATATCCCATCCTTTTGGCTTGTCTCTAACCAAACATCTCAGCAAGTTTCCCAAACTGGGATTCACAACTTCTGTTTGTCCATCAGTTTGTAGATGATGTGATGAACTAAACTTCAACTCTATCTTCAATTTCTTCCACAATATACACTAGAAATAACCAACAAATTTGGTATCTCGATCTAAAACTATACTCTTTGGAATACCATGTAGTCTCACCACTTCTCTGAAAAACAACTCGGCTAGATGAACATCATCACTAGTCTTCTTGCAAGGAATAAAATGTGCCATCTTTGAAAACCTATCAACCACCACAAAAATAGAATTATGCCCATGTTGAGTCCTCAGTAATCCAAGAACAAAATCCATGCTAACATCCTCCCATGGCTTCTCTGGTATAGTTAATGGATGATACAATCCTGTATTCTACTTCACTCTTTTTGCCATTTGACATACTTTGTAATTCTATACAAACTTCTTCACATCTTGCTACTACTGTGGCCAATAATAATTCTTAGCAACCAAAGCTATGGTTTTATCTCTACCAAAATGTCTAGCCAATCCTCCACTATGCTTCTCCTTGATGAGATTCTCTCTCATTAAACTTCTAAGAATGCACAATTGACTTCCTTGGAACAACATACTACCCTGAATCATAAAATCCAACCACTTTTTCCTACTAAGTGTAACAGGTTCTGTACAAGCCTTCCATGCTGCACCAAAATCAAGATCATCTAGATACAAAGTACTAAGTTCCTTGAACCCAACCACCTATATCTACATTTCTGTCAACAAAAGTTGTCTTCTACAAAGAGCATCTGCAACTCTATTATACTGCTCACTCCTGTGTGTCAAAAAAAAAGTATAACTTGCAAAAACTCAACCCACCTCAAATGCATTTGGTTCAATTTTCCTTGACCATTTAAATATTGCAAAGCTTGATGATCAGTATACAAAACAAAATCCTTAGGAAGAAGATAGTGTCTCCACTTCTTGAATGCTTGAACTATAGCATCAAATTCTTGATCATAAACAAAATATTTTCTTTTTTCATCATTTAACTTCTCACTAAAATAAGTAACAGGTCTACCTTCTTGGCTCATAACAACTCCTATTTCAGTACCACTAGCATCACAGTCTACTTGAAACACCTTGTTAAAATTAGAAAGTGCTAAAAGAGGTTGCTCAATAACTTTTTGTTTTAATAGATCAAAACTCTTATATGCCCCTACAATCTACTTAAATTCTTTCTTTTCCCCTGACATTGTTTTAGTCAAGGGTCCACAAATACTACTAAAACCTCTTATGAAGTTTCTGTAAAAACTAGCCAGTCCATGAAAAGATCTTACCTCTGTCGCACTACTTGGAGTAGGCCAGTCAAGGATAGCCTTCACTTTCTCTAGGTCCATTTTCAGACCTTCTGCTAAGACTACAAATCCTACGTACACCAACTCCTTTACAAAACTACACTTCTTCAGGTTTATCAACAAATTTTCTTCCCTCAACTTATCAAACACCTTGTAAATATAGATAAAATGCTCCTCCAATGTATTAGTAAAGATAAAAATATCATCTAGGTAAAAAATAACAAACTTACCCAGAAACTCCTTCAATACCTCATTCATGAGCCTCGTGAAAGTGCTCAGTGCATGGGTTAGCTCAAAAGGCATGACTGACCATTCCCATAATCCTTCGTTTGGCTTGAAAGTAGTCTTCCACTCATCACTTTCTCTAATGCGAATATGATGGTATACATTCTTTAGATCTATCTTTGTGAAATACTTAGCTCCACTTAAATAGTTCATAATATCATCTATCCTTGGCAATGGAAATCTATACTTGATTGTGATCTTATTGATAGCACGAGAATTTGTGCACATCCTTCGTTCTCCATTTTTCTTTGATGCTAATACTATTGGTACAACACATGGACTCAAACTCTCTTGAACCAACCCCTTTTGCAAAAAATCATGAACTTGTCTGTTCGACTCTTCACTTTCTGCTAGTGTCATTCTGTGTGCTACCTTGTTTGGAAAACTGGCTCCTGGAACCAAATCCATCTGGTGACTGATCTTCCTCATTGGAGGTAATCCATGAGGTACATTATCTAATACAATATCAAAAAAATCTTCCAACATATCTACAACTTATGTAGGTACCTCCTCTACTTCTTCTTTACTATCTTTTGGAATTATAGAAAAACAAATATGCTCATGCTTCATACCTTTGAGAAAGTCTTTTCGATCAAAAAAACATATTCTGATAGCACTACATACCTTTTCTTCTTTATCCTTCAATGGTCTCAACTTATGTTTCACTCCATCCTTGGTCAGAGTGTAGGTATTTTCTTGCCCATCATGTCCTTTCCCTTTCTATTTTGCTCCAACTAAACCTCCTGCCACCAGATCTTTGCATGTCCCTTCAATTTTGCCTTTGCAAACTTGACCCTATTAGGATCATTAGTATCTTCATACTCAAAGTACTACTTTGGTTCATTGATCCAATCAATCAGCTCCTTTGGGTTAAGATTTCCCAAGAATGTGGGAACCTCAAACTTGGGTCATTTTCCAATCTTGGAGATGGCCCTAAAAGCCTCTCTTCCTCTAGGTTTAGAACTGCTTCTACTTCAACATTTTCATTTACTTCGTCCTCATCCTCACTTTCATCTCTAATAGGAAGATTTATTCCTCTGTGCATTTGTTCTTCCAATTCTTGCATTTGTCTTTGGAGGGATCAAAAACCCTCTGGTGTAACACTTGTAGCTCTTTTGCCATGCTCTTTAAGGATTTTTCGCACTTTTGCTGAAAGCCTAATGTAAACTGCCTCACAATTAGTGATCTATCTACATGCTCAGCCCAAACCATGGTCTTGGTGTGAATTGCCTCATAGTTGGCGATCTGTCCTTACGCTAAATAACTCTAACTCTGATACCACTTGATGAAGGTTGATCCCCTTAAAACCATAATCTCATAATAGAAATAAAGAAACAACAACATATGTGAGAAGAAAATATAAACTTCTTATTTGCATCGCAAATGCGGAATTATAGAATTCACAAGTACAAAATGCTAACTCACATGGGTACCTTCATTATAGTAATATGCAAGACTAAACTATGAACTACCACCCATAGCTGTGCCAAAAAATGCTCAAGCCTTTCCTAAATAGACAATTTTATGCCACCTAGGAAGGTTCTAGACATTGAAACTAATACTTAGGTCTGATAGACCCTAGCAATACATAAAGAGTCGGCCAAATACATCTTTGACAATTATTTTAGATATTTCAGATAGCCCAACTTCAAAATTCCATAACTCTCGAACCATTGCTCTGATTGGCTATTATAACCACTTTTAAAAAATGCCAGCTCCTGATCTATAGGCTTGGAACTGCCCAAGTGCCCTTCTGTTGAGTTTTCAAACCTCATCCGAGAACTCTAAGGCCTCCAACAGTGAGCTTGAAGATTTTTCTACAATTTTTTCCATCGAAAATCCTCAATAACTTCTCTGATACTTAAGTTGGAGTAATGAGATTTTTAATGGTAGGCTTATAACTCTAAAATGAACCTTCCTATAGAAAATGAGAGCATTCTTAGCTCATATGACAAACTTACTAAAAATGGCAAGTTTCCATAAATAGTAACCAACTTGTCTACTAGTCCTTATTAAAATAGAAAAGATTGAAAAGAAAATATTTTTGGATAATGCAACGTTGCTCTTACACCTAGGATTCTCCTCCATCAAGTGCATGTATAGAGAGTTGAAGATATGCATAAAACATTATTGATTTACAAAGAGTAGAAATACAAACAAAGTATCTAAGAACCAATTTCTGGTAAATAGATTGCATCTTCTAACATATATACAATTGTGACATGAGAAGTTATACAGTGACATAAGACAATCTGATGATGACATTAGGAAGTGTACAAGGTTTGGAGTTGCACGTGTGAGAAGTTGTAAAGACTGTGAGCCAAGAGTGTTGTGTAATTATACATTAAATAATTATCTTAATGTGGTCCTTTTGGGAAAGCCTCAAGGCCAACTCAAGATTTTTTTTTGAGGACATGGTGTAAAGGAAGGTATTTTCCTTGATTGTAAGAAGGCATTGAAATTGAGATCAAGAGAACAAGAGCAGAGTATTTGGTAAATGTGAGTAAGTGATCCAAGGGATTATTGGATGCACAATTGGTAATTTGATATCAGGATTAGAAGAAGAAGAGCAGTTTAGTTGACAAGATAGAGGAAGAGGAAGTATTCTTTTATTTTAGGAAGGAATAATATGGAGATTAGTTGGTTAGTGAGTTTAGTGATCTCTCCCCTGAAGCTATTTGGACAATGGGTCTATCTTCCTTCTACAATTCCTAACAAGGTTGGCACAACTCCTAACAAGGTTGGAGTCTCCTAACAGGGATTCAAAGTCTCCTAATAGGGACTAATATGTACTAAATGCTTTTATTGACACCTAACAAGGTCCATCCTCTAACAAGGAATATTTATATTAGTACATCATTTTGTGGGTACCATCCCCACTAGAGTTTCCCTCTGATCAAGGATTTCCCTAGTTAGCATATTTGGTGTAATTTGCTAAGATTATAGCTACAACCGGATTGATTTAATTGTAAGATACAACGTTAACATAATACATCATATATATAATATTATAAATATATTATATATAATATAATATTATAAATATATAATATATAATATAATATTATATATATAATACATAATACATATGCTATATTGTATTGTTAATAAATACTAACTAATAGTGATTAATCATAGAGAGATGTCTCTTCATGAGACATGTTTTCTACTCTTATATTTGTAAGAGATTGGGATGTGCATTTGGAACATATCTATAACAATGCTAATATAATTACATTTATAGAAAACAATCCATATTAATTAACATGGTGTTAGAGCTAGGTTGCAAATGTGAGAGAGAATAGAAATGATATAAAGAAAAATTCATAGTAAGGAGGAATCAAATTATACATGGCATGGAACATTATGTAATATATTAGAAAGAGGGAAATATATAGATCATTTTGGATTTGGCTAAGTATAGACAACATGAGGGAGAGTACACAAAAGAAGAGATTGAATATTGTAGTCAAGAGCCAACATATGAATTATTACAACCACCAGAGACATAAGGTGTCCAAAAAGAAGGTAAAACAAAATATAATGGGGGAGATGAATATTTATGGGCAACTATTACATGAACTATAGTTGAGATTAAAAATATTTCCCCAGCTATTCGTTAGAAAGTATATAGTCTCTACTAAAATGTTTTCATTGGCTACAAGAAAATGCTATGAACAAACATACAAACTTCTGCAACTTAGCATTGGACCAGGCAAAAGTAGAATTGGATGTAATCTCAATGTATGAAAATAATAGACTGGAAACAAATTTCTTGCGATGTGCATGTTATGATCAATTTAAGTATTTATGTGAGCTAAAAGTTAAATCTTGCTATTATTATTGCTAAAGTTCAATCCATTGGCTTTGTGGTAGTAATATTAATACTGTCAAAGTTTAATTTTTTCATTGAACTATCTTTCCAGGGCATTACATTGGACTTTTGAAACATCATCAGGATATTATAGAAGTTGCACACCAACTGTCACTAGAAAAAAGAGGAACAACTTAAACATCACACACAAAGCTTAATTCCTAGACCAAAAGTGTTAAATAGTCAAAGTTGACTTTTTTTCCCAAGCTTAATTCTTCCCTTAGCATGTGATGTTTAAAAAGACTAGTCTCAAAGATATATAATGTCTCAAAATATATAGTTTTTGAAGGCTATGGAAATCACAAGACAAATGAGAGTAAATGTAAATTAAATGGGGAGGTTGTGCAAACAAAATGACTATGAGAAATGATAATGTTACAAGTCATAAGTGTAAGCAATATATCCTCTCTTTTAATGAAAAGTGATGAGATGAAACACCATTTAAGAACATCAATGATGCTTATAATTATGCACCTATTCAATATCATTAGGTAAATTATGAATGTCTTATAAATGAGAAGGTTGTGCTCGATAAATTAATGAATATTAAAGGAAGTCGCTTGGTTTGGTGCATTGATTCATTCTAAAAATAAGATTTTCGATAAACATCAAAGAAAGGTACAATATAACTGATAGTATATGAAAAGGAACAACATAGCATTGAATTAAAGTGTCACAATTTATAAGGGAAGATTACTTCATTAAACCTATGTGTCATGCATGCGAAGGCACTATTCCTCATTCACTGACCAAACACATTGTGTGCCTAAATACATGACATGAATCTAATTTAAAAAGTGAGATTTATCTACATGGATATTGATGTGGATTAATCCTTTAGACAATCGAAACCAAGGGAAGGACCCTTTTTAGAGTATTAAAACTGAGAATATAGAAAACCAATAATATATGGGAGTCTAATACAAACCATCATATAAGAATAAAAAATGAAAATGAAAATGATATAGAGGAAAGCATATGGATGTGAACCATCAATGCTTGGGAGGAAAAAAATAGTTGGAACATGTATTGTATCATGGACCTTGAAGGTAGTGAGAAAACCATTCCACTATACAAGTATACCAATGTGGATAACTTCGAAGTGGGAGACAATCACTTTACAATGGGTGGAAAATGGAAGACATAATGACCGAAAATTATATCATATAAAAGAGCAAACATGCTTAGTGATTCATCCCATAAACACGTACCAATTTGAATGCATAATGAAAAATAATGGTCACAGGATGGAATGAAATATTGAAAGGGATAAGAATCCCCATCAATATGCAAATTAAACAAGTGGCATATAGTTTGAAGGGAACATAATTTTTTTTCATCGCTAGTGTTGAATAATGAACCTCATATATAAAAGCAAGTGAGTAATATTTGGGTGAAATGCAACAACCACAATGCAATACGAGACAATAATGGGATTTGAGAATGACAACACTTATTAGACATTTCTACCAAGGAGGATAAAAGTCAAGTATAAGTGGAGAAGAGTAAAGAAAATTTAAGAAGATAAAAAATTAAAGATTTGTGGGAGTGTAAAGAGGTAAGATTAAGGTATGAATTTTATTTATTTTTATATGTCACATTTGTTATTTTATTATTTTATTTCATCTTTATATGAAGGGGAAGAAAGATATTATTATTGAATGTATAAAATGAATAGTTATGTTACTATAATTTATTATGTTTATATTTAGAAGATCTATATATGTGCTATTTATTTTTAATATTATTATTTTCAATATTACTATTATTTGATTTATGATCTGAAGCATATTATGTTGCCAAGGAGGAGCTTGTCTAAGTACAAGCAATTGGATCTTGGTCCCAAAATAAGGACTAAAATAACATTTCTTGATCATCTAATCATCATACAATTGAGACTTAACTATTAGTGCCAACTCTTCTACTAGCTTTTCTAAATTGACTTCATATTTTATATTTCTTTCCAATGCATAATTAGGGGCTTGCTTCTTAGTATCCTTTGGTGAGTTAGAAAATACTGATTCCTATTCGAGCTTCTCCCTTTGCATATCTTGTTAGCTAGAATAACAAAAAAGGTTTGAAATAAGATACACACTCCACATTATTTAACTTGGGGTTAAAACCAAAATTTACGAGTATCAAACTATCCCTCCTTGTGTAGCTTGGAGAGGGGAGACAATCTCTACATTTAGAAAAATGATGGTCTAAGTGATACTAAATAACATGGCCTATGAAGGCCTCATAATCTATGATATAAGTATATAAGATTGCATTCAAGAAAGAAAGGTCTTTATGTGAGTAGTCATGGGGAAAAAATACTAACTAAAAACTCCATAAAATGGAATAAGTGGAAAGTTTACATTGTGGGGGGAATAATAACCAATGTTTCATTCCCATTGGTTGACAAATGCTTATATGAAGACATTTTTGGATTCCTTACATATGGATCCTCATTGGAGCAACTTGTATCAAGGATACTAATGTACATATAAAACTTTCTTATTTTTGAGTATCACATTAAGCTTTTCATTGTGTTCTCTTTAATTTCTTATGCGTATCATAAAGAGTTATTTTCCTTGATCTTTTCCTTTATGTTGAGGATATTCTTACAGGAAAAGAAGGTTTTCACTTTATGTATACTACCTAATATTGTGTAGACCCAATCTAATGATAGTAGCTCAAAAGACCTTGATGATCAAGATGGATAAAATGAGGCTTTTGAAGAAAAAGTCTTTGATGATTGAGATTATTAGATTCTTCTACATTAAGAGGGAGTATGAAACTTCTTCTAAAGAAATGCAAGACCTTAGAAGATTGATACTCAAAGAGAGTCTAAAAATACACGTGTGTGACTACATGATTTTGATGGGCCTACTCCTATGTATATCATGAGGAAGTGATGAATTATCATTGAAAAATCAGATATTAGATTTAGAATTAGTTTGACAAGAATCCATAGGGAAGTGATCCTCTAAGGGAGTAACTACTAGACCTGACTTCCCAAGATCATTGATTAGAGTGAGAATTTTGGAGGTGCAATCAAAGTAAATGATATCTTCTCTATGAGGAGAACTTTTAAGTAAAATTTATTGTAATGTATTTTTCTCTATGAGATAAAATTGATGTGAAAGCCTTTGTACCACCCTCTAACTTGGTTTATGGTGGTTACTATTTCACATATGATATGTAATGAAAGGTAATGATCTTATAAATGGTAGACCTATTATCATGATAGACTTTATTAAGTTGTTGTCCCAGAGTGCTGGAAGTCATGATAAGGAACACATGAACTAAAAGGTAAAGTAAGGTAATGACTTTATCAATAGTTGACCTATCTCCTAATACCAAAATGTGTTCGAGCAAGTGTTATCATGGTTCTTTAGGTACAATTTTTTCAGACACCTTGATAACCAACTTGTCATGGTTCTTCAGACTGAATTTTTTCAGACACCTTGATAATCAACTCATCATGTTTCTTTGAGCCAAATTTTTTCAAACACCATGAAAATTAATTTGTTATGGTTCTTCGGACCAAGTCTTGCTGGACACCATAACTTAAATCTATCATAGACCCACACTTAAGGTCGAATCTTGTATTATAATTGCTTTAATTGTTCAAATTCCATATGTAATATATGTTAATATATATATAAGTGCACGTGTTGATGGATTTATGTTGATATCCTTAACTATGTCATTCCAAGAATAACACATTGAGATGATATATCTCCATATGCTTGAGAGCATAATGTGTTCCATAACAAATCCTCCCTAGCTAAGAGAGAGTGTCAAGATTATAGCTACAATTAGATTAATTTTATTGTAAGATACAATGTTGACATAATATATCATATATATATAATTTTGTAATATATATCTTTATATATATATATATATATATATCATAGAGACATTTTTGCTACTCTTATATTTATAAGAGATTGGGATCTGCATTTGGAAAATATCTATAATGATGGTAATATAATTATATTTGTAGAAACTAATCCATGTTAATTAACATTATTGTGTATGAGTATCTTGTTACAGTTGCTGATTATATTGCTCATATGGTTAAGGATTAATAAGGTGGATATTTGTCATAATAGTTGGATAATTGATTCACACCCCCCCTCTTAGTTATATTGGTGGACTTTACTTTCTAACAATTGGTATCAGAGAACCAGATCCTTGAAGAGAAAGTTTAATAGCTTTGAGAGATTAATGGCGAATCACTTCAGAAAAGAAAGTCCTAAGTTTGATGGAGTTAACTATGAGAAACAAAAAGAAAAGATGAAGACTCACTTTCTATGTATGGGTCTAGGATATTGGCTTTTGACAAAGAGTGATAAAGCAATTGTGAAAGAAGGAAAGCTTGAGGAATGTAGTGAAGAAGAAAGAGATCTATTTATGTGTGATATGTGAGCCAGAGAAGAATTATTGACTGCTCTTCCCGAAAAATGAATATAGTTAAGTAATATGTTTGGAGACATCTCATAAAATTTGGAAAGCTTTAGAATCTACTTTTGAAGGAGATAGGCATGCTAAGAGAATGAGATTAAAAAATTGGATATGTTTTTTGTTAGATTGTGGTGACTGATCAGGAAAGCACTGTACATACTTCATAAATACTGTACATGTTATAACCCTAAAGCGGTTTAATACTTGTATAAAAAGGGCTTAGGGTTGGGTATTTTTTATGTGTGGTGATACGAAATTGGTTCTTGCGGCGGTATTGAGCTGTAAGGGATTACAGATTGTAATCAGGTTGTAATCACTGGATTGTAATAAGATCAAACTTGCTGTTTGGTGGACGTAGCCCAGGGATTGGGTGAACCACGTTAAATCTTGGTGCCTTGTGTTCATTTCTGTGTGTTCTATTATTTTTGTTATTGGTTATATTTGCATGTAGTTTTTATTTCTGTCTGTGGTTTATCCTAACAAGTGGTATTAGAGCCTAGTTGTTTCTCAGTTATCCTCTGCAGGAAAGTCTCACGGTTAAGTGGGAGTCTCACGGTTGAGTGGGAGCAATGGCAGATGATGGTAAGCTAAGGGTTGATAGGTTTAATGGGCAGAGCTTCTAGTTATGGAAGATGCAAATGGAAGACTATTTATATCAGAAGGATTTATGGAAGCCGTTGGAAGGAAAAGCCAAGAATCAGGGAACTATGTCAGAGGCTGAATGGGATCTTTTGGACAGAAAGGCACTCGAAAGCATTTGGTTATGCTTGGCACCATCAGTGGCATTTAATATTACAAATGCAAAGACGACAGAAGATTTGATGAAAACCCTAGTGACACTGTATGAAAAGCCCTCCGCTTCAAATAAGGTATTTCTCATGAAGCGTTTATTTAATATGAAAATGGCAGAAGGTGGATCTGTTGCAGATCATTTAAATGAGTTTAATACTATTACTAGTCAATTATCTTCTGTGGGTATCAATTTTGATGAAGAAATTAGGGCTCTCTTGATTTTGTGTTCTTTGCCTGAAAGCTGGAATGGCTTGGTAATGGCGGTGAGTAATTCTATTCCTGGATCAAGTACCCTAAAATATGATGATGTGATCGGTGTTATTTTAAGTGAGGAAACTCATAGAAAATCCTCAGGTGGATCAACATTAGGAAGTGCTTTAAATGCACAAAGCAGGGGTAGAACGACTGAAAGAGGAAGTAACTCTAGAAATCGTGGGAAATCAAGAGGAAAGTCAAAGGGGAGGAGGTCTCAATCGAGAGGACCAAATGATTGCTGGTACTATGGGAAACCAGGGCACAAAAAGAAAGATTGCTGGACTCAAAAGAAAAATGAAGGAGATAAATCAGATGGAGACAAAGAGGCAAATGTGGCAAGTAATAAATCCAAAGAGGATGCTTTGCTTCTGTCTTTAGAGAGTGTTGATGATTCATGGGTTTTAGATTCTGGTGCTTCTTTTCATGCTACACCTCATAGAGGTTATTTCATTGATTATGTCCAAGGGGATTTTGGGCTTGTTTATTTGGGGGATAATGAACCCTGTCAGATTGTTGGAAAGGGAAAAATTAAGATTAAGTTGTAGAATGAGAATCATTGGCTACTACATGAGGTAAGACATGTTCCAAAGCTGAGTAGGAATTTAATTTCAGCAGGGCAACTCGGTGATGAGGGTTGTGTAATTACTTTTAATGATAAAAATTGGAAGGTTTCAAAAGGGTCCCTTGTAGTAGCAAAAGGTGTGAAAGTAGGCACCTTATATCTTTGTACAGGTCATATTGTTCCTTCTACTTTGATTGTTTCAGAGAAAAATGAATATTCAGGAACAATTACTGCAGTTGAGCAGGGAGAACAAATAGCTGCTGTAGATTCTGATACAGCACTGTGGCACAATAGACTTGGGCACATGAGTGAGAAAGGTATGAAAGTACTTCATTCAAGGAAAGTTTTACCAGGTCTAAAATGTGTGAATATGGATTTCTGTGAAAGTTGTGTGTATGGAAAACAAAAGAGAGTGAGTTTTGTAAAGACAGGGAAGGAAAACAAAAAGGAGAAATTAGAGCTTGTGCATACAGATGTATGGGGACCGGCTCAGGTATCTTCCCTTGGTGGCTCTCATTATTATGTTACATTTATTGATGATGCAACTAGAAAAGTATGGGTTTATTTCCTTAGACAGAAATCTGATGTATTTCAAACTTTTAAGAAATGGAAATGCTTGGTTGAAAATGAGACTGGTAAGAAATTAAAATGTCTCAGATCTGATAACGGTGGTGAGTATTGCAGTCATGAATTTGAAGATTATTGCTACACTAATGGTATTCGTAGACAAAAAATTGTTCCAAGGACTCCACAGGAAAATGGAGTGGCTGAACGCATGAACAGGACTATAATGGAGCGCGCAAGGAGCATGAGGTTGTATGCTGGGTTGCCCTTACACATGTGGACGGAGGCTGTCAATACTGTAGTATATTTGATTAATAGAGGTCCCTCTACTCCTTTGGGCTGTGGTATTCCAGAGGAAGCATGGACTGGTAAGAAGGTGAGTTATTCTTTTCTCAAGACCTTCGGTTGTGAAGCTTTTACTCATATAGACTCTGAAAATAGAACCAAGCTAGAAGCAAAATCAAAGAAATGTGTCTTTGTTGGATATGGCATTAATGAATTTGGCTATAGGCTTTGGGATTTTGAAAATCATAAAATTATAAGAAGCCGGGATGTCATATTCAATGAAAAAGTGTTGTACAAAGATCTGTTGCAGCAACATGAGAAGAAAGAAGATGATTATGTAGTGCTGGATGATACTCCAAAAGCTGATGTTCCAGCCATTCCTTATGATGTGCAACAACTACAACAACAAATACCACACACACCAGTGAATGTTAGACGGTCAACAAGGCCAATTAGACCTCCACAAAGGTTTTCTCCCTCTTTATATTCTATTTTACTTACTGATGCTGGTGAACCTGAAAGTTATGATGAAGCTGTGCAGGTGGATACTAAGATTCAGTGGGAGTCTGCAATGAAAGATGAAATGGACTCTTTGCTGAAAAATAAGACATGGGATTTGTGCAAGTTGCCTGCAGGTAAAAAGGCTTTACAGAATAAATGGGTTTACAGGTTGAAAGAAGAGGAAGGAGGTAAGAAAAGATTTAAGGCCAGGTTAGTTGTAAAAGGATTTGCACAGAAAAAGGGAATTGATTTTGATGAGATATTTTCTCCTGTTGTTAAAATGACTTCTATTCGTACTGTTTTAAGTCTTGTGGCTACTGAAGATTTGCATTTAGAGCAGATGGATGTTAAAATAGCCTTTCTTCATGGTGATTTGGATGAAGAAATATATATGGCTCAGCCACAGGGTTTTGAGGTCAAAGGTAAGGAGAACTTAGTGTGCAAATTGAAGAAAAGTTTATATGGCCTGAAGCAAGCACCTCGGCAATGGTATCTGAAATTTGATAGTTTTATGCATGAGCATGGATATAACAGGTGTCATTCAGATTACTGTGTTTATTTTAAGAGGTTGGATGATGATAGCTACATTATTTTATGTCTATATGTTGATGATATGCTTATAGCTAGGTCTAACATGCATCATATTAAGGGGCTAAAATGCCAGTTAGCACATGCATTTGCTATGAAGGATTTGGGGGCAGCAAAAAAAATCCTTGGTATGAAGATTTGCAGAGATAGGAAGAACAGAACATTGACACTATCTCAAGCTGATTATGTTGAGAAGGTGTTGCAACGTTTCTCTATGGAGAATGCTAAAGCTGTCAGCACACCTTTACCTGGTCATTTGAAATTGACTAAGGAGATGTGTCCCAAGACACAGGAAGAGGAGGATAAGATGTCCAAGGTACCCTATGCTTCAGCTGTAGGAAGTTTGATGTATGCTATGGTATGCACTAGGCCAGATATTGCACATGCAGTGGGAGTCGTTAGCAGGTATATGAGTCATCCAGGTTTTGAGCATTGGAATGTTGTCAAGTGGATTCTCAGATATTTGAGAGGAACATCCAATAAGTGTTTACACTTTGGGGGCTCTACTACTAATTTACAGGGCTATGTTGACTCAGATTTGGCTGGTGATATTGATACCAGGCGGAGTACTACAGGTTATGTCTTTACTGTTGGTGGGGCAGCCGTGAGCTGGGTTTCTAGGCTACAGAAGATTAATGCTCTCTCCACTACAAAGGCAGAGTATGTTGCTGCTACAGAGGCAGCCAAAGAGATGATATGGCTTCAGTTCTTCTTGGAAGAATTGGGACATCCTCAGAAGGATAATTATTTGTTCACAGATAGTCAGAGTTCCATTCATCTTGCTAAGAATTCAGCTCTGCATTCTAAGACCAAACACATACAGTTGCGGTACCATTTCATTTGGTCAATTTTGGAGGATGGACAGTTAAAGCTGGAGAAGATACATACCAATGAAAATCCAGCAGATATGTTGACAAAGGTTGTCACAAGGGAGAAGCTGAACTCCTCTTCAGCTTCAGTTGGTCTTTTAGACTAAATGTGAATAAAAGAACAGCAGAGTCCAGGGTGGTTTGATCCAGTGGGAGCCCCATGCGGTAGTTGTATTGCTACAGGATCAGTCTCCAAGTGGGAGATTGTTGTTTAGTGTGGAGCCTGATCAGTCCCCAAGTGGGCGATTGTTAGATTGTGGTGACTGATCAGGAAAGCACTGAACATACTTCATAAATAGTGGGGTTCAGGGCATCGCCCCGAAATTTTTTTTTTTGGAAGTAGCCGACATGGTAGCCGACATAATGTGGCCGACATGTTATAACCCTAAAGCGGTTTAATACTTGTATAAAAAGGGCTTAGGGTTGGGTATTTTTTATGTGTGGTGATACGAAATTGGTTCTTGCGGTGGTATTGAGCTGTAAGGGATTACAGATTTTAATCAGGTTGTAATCACTGGATTGTAATAAGATCGGACTTGCTGTTTGGTGGACATAGCCCAGGGATTGGGTGAACCACGTTAAATCTTGGTGCCTTGTGTTCATTTTTGTGTGTTCTATTATTTTTGTTATTGGTTATATTTGCATGTAGTTTTTATTTCTGTCCGTGGTTTATCCTAACATTTTTTTCAAGATGCTAAAATGATGGAAGATGAATCTATGAGAAGCTATATTGGTAGAATATCTAAGATTTTTTCAAAAATTAAGTCCTATAATGGATCCAAAGAGGAAGATGAGAATATATGAAATATTTTGAAAACTTTGACACCACCATTCAAGCAAGTAGCACAAATGATTGAACTTTTGATACCTTGTATTGATAAATTCACCAAGGAAACTTTGCATGGAAGATTGGAAGCAGTAGAATCAAGTTTGTGATAGTCAAGAGAATTAACAAGAGTGGAAATAGATTTTAGCGCATTAAGTGTTTATCCTTGTCTATCTAGAAGTACAAGCACCCATGGAGATTATGCTAGTGACAACAGATCCAAATTTGAAGAAGACAAAAAGTTTGAAGAATGGATAGCCTTGCTTGGGAGAAGAGAACCATATGGTTAGAAAATATTTAAATGTTAGACTTGTAATGAATTTGGTCATTATGCTTCTAAGTGTCCTAAAAGAGAGAAAAAGTATAAGAGGAATTTCAAGCCTAGAAGATCTAGAGATTGTTTGTATGCAAATGAAGATCATGAATTCAAGGAAAGAGTCTAGAGTGAAAGTGATGATGAATTATTGATTTGTGGCTATAAAAGAAGAAATTTATGAAATTTAAATTAGAGAAGAAAAATCTCTAGGTTCTCAAGTTGAAAAGAAATACAACTGAATTATAAAGAGTGGTTGTTAACATCATATGATTGGTGATATGAACAAGTTTGTTAAATTCAATAATCATGATGGAGAAATTTTTAGAGTGGGAAATAACATAGCATGTCACAACACAAGGCTATGGTCTATTACTCTAGATGGAAACAATAACATTGATGATAAATTTTTTTTTGATGGTTTGAAACATAACTTGTTGAGTGTTGGATAGTTGTTTGAAAAAAGATATCACTTGCAATTAACAGAGAAGACTTGCATTATCAAAGATAAGGATTGTAAGATGATTAGAACAGGTACACGATTTTGAGGTAATGTGTTTCAATTGAATCCTATTAAAATGACTTTTTGGGTTGCAAAAGTGGATAACAATTGGTGATAGCATAGAAGGTTTTATCATATAAACTTTGCTAACATTGTGAAGGTTAGTTGTACATTTGTAGTTAGAGATTTGCCTAAGACCATGAAGTGTACTAATGTTGTTTGCAAAGAATGTATCATGGCTAAGTAGAAGAAGATATCATTTCCCAATAAAAAGTTCACTACTACAAAAAAGTTGGAGATTGTTCATACAGACTTGAGTGACTCCACTAGAACAAGAGGTTACTATGGAGAAAGGTGTTTTATTATTTTTGTTTACGATTTCACTAGAATGATGTGGGTAACATTGTTTAAAGAAAAATCTAAGACATTTGAGAAGTTCAAATTTTTTAAGAATATAGTTGAGAATGAATTTGTTGTAAAGATTAAGTGTTTGAGATCAAATTGAGGTGGAGAGTTTACTTCTAGATAGATTAACATATTTTGTGAAGCAAATGGAATTAAGAGACAATTATCATCACCTAAGACCCCTAAGAAAAATGGGGTAGTAGAAAGGAGGAACTTATTTGTATTAGAAGCAACAAGAGAAATGATGTTTGAGAATGATGTATCCAAAATATTATGAAGGAAAGCAGTCAAAACAAAAGTATACACCATAAACAAAGTGTATATTAGAAAAGGCACAAACAAGACTCCTTATGAATTATGGTTTGGTCATACAACTTCAGTGAAGTATTTCAAAATTTTTGGAAGTGTCATATAAATAGATGATGACATTGGTAACTATTGGGTTGTCATTTTGCACGATGCTTAATGGTAGGAATTCTTTCGAACTCCTCTCTTGAAAAGTTAATCTAGTGAATCAACTCCAAAGTTTTGGATGATCTTACGACCTACTAGAATCTGCTCAATTGAAGATAAATATTTCTTTTTCATGAGGAGGCCTTTTTTGGTTCGAATGATTTTAGATGAGACATAGAATCTACTCACTACTTCAAAATAAACACGCAAAAGAACTATGTGTTTGTATTTTTTTTGTTTTTTATATGAATGCAATCTAGCAGTGTAAATAATATGAATTCCTAATTAACAAGGGGTTAGAAAAGAAAATAACAAGAACTTTTAAAGAGTAAATAACATGAAAGTAAAATCCTAATGGATATAAGCTATAGAAAACAACATTTCTACAAGTTAAGCTTTCAAAGAAATTGGTAGGTAACTAATGAAAATAGAAGTGGTGCTTCCTTGATTCCATTGATGCAATCATCGATGACACAATTTAATAATCGTATGATGTTTCACTCTTTATCAAATCACAAGGCCACAGAAAGTGTGCTCATGAAAGATAGAGTTATTCAACTACAATTTGGTGGTTTCTTTTCAAACTAGATACATCAACAGAATTCATAAAATTGTAGCAAACACCATAATTAAAAGATCACACAACCATAAATAATGCAATAAACTTTTGGTTCAATCACATTCCATGAACATACATTCACAAAACAGTGACACATTTAGGCAAGAATCACTACACTCCAAATGCGAGCACCAAAAGCATATTATTATTGCAAAATAATGACAACCTTGATTACATATTACAATGTTGTATTTATAAGAAATCATCTCCTCAATTTGTGTTGAGAGTGAGAGATATCTTCATGCAATAATATACTTTTAAATTAAATTAAATAAATTAATTATATACAAACTAACAATCTAACTGGTGCTTAGTAGGACTTCATCCGTTTTATATTCATTAATTGGATGCATAAGCCTTTACATGTCATGAAACAAAGAATTTGAGAGAAGATAAAGAAAAAAAATCTTTTAGTTAAGTAGAAGTGTCTGGAAGTGTCAAAATAAGAAGCTAATCCTTCACTGGGCATCAGTTGGAATCAAATCTACTATCAAAAATGTGTTCCTGATGCATGGAAAGCTATAATCTTGGAACTAGCAGTTAACTGTCAACAAACCTCTAGAAAAAATACACTAGCACACCTGCACAACTCCCCAAAAATATTCCAAAACATTGTGACAAAATTGCACTAGCACACCTACATAGTAGGGTACCAACACACGAGTGCACCTACGCACCTCGAAGGTCAAAAATGAAAAGATTAAACCGAGTGTCAAAATTAAAATTTTGGCTTCTGGGTTTGTCGCGCTTTATACTAGAGCTATGTTTGGATGCTTGCCCTTGAATTTATCAATAATCTAAATGATTTTAGCTACATTTGGTAAATGTAAAGCATCATACTTATCCTTGACCTTTTGTCTGTGGTTGTTTACTTCAATACGGGTCTTAGCAAAATCCTTGAGTTTGGTATCCAACTCTAGAAAGGCTTCTTCTATTCTAAATGCCTGCTAGATGTCATCATCACTAGAAGCTTCTTCAAAAATATTCCTAAAATTCTCTACCACTACCTCTACGGGCATTAATTTCTCCCATTCATCATCCTCAAAAATATCAAGACATACATCAATATAATGTTTCTCTGCCTGCAAAATTTTCTCTTGGGCTTGATCCTTGAGGCGATGGATCTCTGCATGTAATGTTTCCATTACTTTATTACTATTTGCTATTTTTCAATCCAATCATCAACTAAATCTAACTCTTCTATTGTATATACATCTACAAGAATCTTGTACCTCTACCCTTTTATGGCTTGTAATACCTATAAATATTTACCCCATTCACGTACTTCATCCATTATACTAAAATCCTACTTCAAAATTGCTACCATTTTATCTACATTTTCTTGCATAACATGTATTAGCTTTAGGTTCCCTTGGATGATAATCACACCCTTTTCTTCAAATTTTTTTTGCCATTGCTAACAGGTGTTCAAAAATAGATTCAACTATACCCTTCCCCCATCTCTTCTATCTAGTGCAGTGTTTCGAGTCTCCTCGAGGTGTTCAAGATCCAAGGGACCAACAACTTTGGCCAAATATCCTTTTAGGATTTCATTTTTCCTACAAAGCATCATTAGTTTTATCCCTTCTTGTTCCAAACTACTAAACACTTCTTTTATCCCCATTGTGACCATCAACCTAGTAGTATCTAATGTGGGCTTTCCAAGAATAACCTCTCTAATTTGATAATTTTGTGGAGTCAAATATTCTACATCAGCATCAGGAGGAGGAATAGCCTCTTGTACAAACAAATCTTGATTCTAGTCGTTGTTGATGAAATCCAACACTCTTGCTTCTATTGAAGGGGATTTGGGTTTTCTCAGAACTTCAACCAACTCAATCATGTCCTCTTCATTGGTGATGAATTGTGGCTTTTTACTTCTTATCATTTCCTTTTGCAACCACCTTGGGACACATTCCACCGAGGGCCCACCTCTTGAGGATGAAGGAGTTTGCTCAGCTACCCTATTTCCCTTATCACTCCTCTTTGTGATTCTTTCCCTCTATGAAGGCTCCCCTTTAGTAGTTTCTATTTTTGTGTAACCCATAGTTTGAACCTCAGTGTCTTGGGAGGCTTACTGAGGATATTCAACCATTCGTCCCTCTTTGGACACTTCATCGATTGTTATTTGTTGTGGCTCTTTCTCCTACTCCTTTTGAATTTGTTCTTCTTTAGTACCTAGAGGCAGAGGAGTAACAAAGCCTTTATCCACAATTGTGACCTGTATCAAAGATGAAGAAGAAAGATCAGGAATGTGTGATTCAAAAGGAATTTGAGTCCAATCTTCTTGTTGGGGCTCATTTATTGGTGTATCCCTAATTTGGCCTCCTACTTATTTTTTCCCTACAAGCATGAAGTCAAAATCAAACATTTTGAATATGTTAGCGCCCTCTACATCCTACTCATCAACCCATTATTGCACTTCATCCTTTGAGGTAGTTATTTGCAGAGGTTCTTTAGGGATTGATGGTAGTGTAACAATGGAACTTCTTCTCCTTTCCTACTCTATGGCTCTTGCTAGTTGAGCTCTTCTTTACAATGGGACATTTTCCTCCTCATCTTCCTCTTCTTCTTCTCCCTCTTCAAGAATGGGGTCTAAAATAGATAAAAAAGGAACCATCTTTCTAATCACCCTATGCCTTTTCTTAATGGGGTTCTTAATCTTTTTTCCTTTCTTTGGCGCAGTAGATGATACTTGTTATGCTTGACTAGGAGGAGAGACCTCTTGAACTTCAACCTCTATCTCTATTTCACTTGGTGCACCAGCTGGTGGAGGTTGCAAATCGATTTGAAATTGTGGTGCCCCAGTATCCTCAACCCCTTATACATTTGCTTCCTCTTGCTATGGGGGTGCAGGGATTTCTCCCTCTTCTAGTTCAATTTTTTGAGGAGAACTCCTCTTTCTTTTTCTCTTTCCTTTTCTCTCTTGAGGGTGATTGTATCCAACTGGTTTGTCTTGTTGGTATACTATTTTAGGCCTAATAGGGGACTAAGCTACAAAGGTAGGGATAGTGACCTTCTTCCCTCTACCTTTGGTTGGGTGGGCTTGTGCATGGAAAAAGACTGTCTCAGGTATTGGATCAAGTCTAGATGGTTTTATGATCCTATCCTATGTCATTTTGATGATTTGCCTCACCTGATGATTAATATCATCATTCTCTTCCTTGTCAACCTCTGCATTTATAATGGGCTATTCCCTTATTTTATCTTTGTTGAACAAAGGGTTGAGTAGCTCCCCTGAGTCTTGTTGCAATATTTGCAATGGAATCTTTATCTATAAAGCCTTTTATGCCATATACAAAGTCATTCCTACAATAATCCTTGATATAGACATCATAGTCATTTGTCACATTCATCCAATGGTCTTCAATGGCCTCTACACGATGGAATTCCTTGCCTACCAAACATTGGACTCTCCCAATATTATCAAAGCATGGCCTCAGAGAATTGTACTTTTCTAGGGGATATTGATCCTATTCACACTCAAAAGAAGGAATATCCTACTTTTTCTTTACTTGGAAAGGTTCTATAATCAGAGGCCAAGTCCAACATGGTCTATGCTATTTCCTAACTCTGTCATATGTAGATTCAACTTGTCAAAAAATCTCCAAAAGAACAAGCCTATCACTAGGATATCTGGGGAGCTTCTTCAGATTGATGGTGGCACCAACTACCCTCAGATATGTGAATGTTTTGATTGAATATAATAGGCTCCAAGTGTTGTTACCTATGCCACTACATCATCTGATAACCTTTTTGCATTATCTCCTTCTATGAATTTGATTATGGTGAATATGAAGGCATCATTGATGATTCTATATTCCTTTCTCTACTCCTAGATCTCTTCTTCACCAATTGTGGATAAACAATATATGGCCAAGCATTGGGATCCTGCATGCTACCTCTTTTGTATAACCTTGGGTAATCTGTTGCCCTTGTGGCTAATAAGTACACCAGGTAGGAAGTCATGTAGAACTTCCTTTTGTCCCTAATTGCCTCCAATAATTCACACAAGTTTCCACTCAAGGTGGTGGCCTAGTCAAGTGTCATCTTCACTATTTTGATGGTCTTGATAAAGTGTACCATGAAGATATTTAAGTGTCGAGCAGTTGACAGACCCATTACTCTACTCAAAAGTATGATTGAGTACCTAATATCTTCCTTCATATATCGCCTTGTCATGTCCACCTTATCGGTTATCTTCCCCAGAGGAGTCTTCTCTATAAGATAAGAGGATTGGATGATCTTAGAAGCCTCTTTTAAGTGCTCTCTGTACCACCTTTTTGTTCCCTCATAGGTTAACTTGATAAATTGATCTGCCCTTGGGAGATGTTGTACTCTCTCAATGTTGTTAGGTCATAGATTGAGAACAATCCCTCCTATAACACTCTTCACCACCCTTTCCTTTGGAACAAATTGTTGTGCTAGTGTCATAATGAGTTCTAGAGATTGCACTGACATTAGGTGTGAAGTTTTGCTTACCAACCCTGATCAGATTAATGCAGAAACCATAGCTGATCTCTTAGTGGGTTTGTTGTAAACCCTTAGGAACTGCCCCAAATCAGTGTGTCCCAAATTAGTGTCCTTAATCTTGTAGTAGTCATCTTGGTACCTTGATTTTGATGGGGCACCTTGTAATTTGAACACAACAAATTTTGTTGCCATTTTCTTGCTTGATGAAGATGCCATAATATTTGCACAAAAGAGGAGAATGTCCATTAGTCCCTATTGATCTAAAAATAAAGTGAAATTTTCTTGAAAACAACAAAAACATCTATTTTTAAACCTCAAAGACCTTATAGCGCACCTGATAGGTGTGCTTGATGTGCATATTTGCAAAATGAAATTCTAATATATAAGGTGTGCACTAGCACACATAACGAGGTGCTCTAGTGCATATCTTACGAGTCTCGAGGCCCTTTTTAAAGTTAGTTTCACATATTTATGGATGCCCATTAGTGCACCAGTATAGGTGTGCTTAGCGCACATCTCAAAATTTTATAGGTTTTATGCATTGTTTAAAACCTTATTGAGTTTTTCAAAGTGGGTGCGCACTAGAACACCAGATAGGTGCGTAGGTGCGCATCCACTTGAGTGTTTTAACTCATGGTGTGTGTTTTTTATGTTTTGCAAAGGGAGAGATGCACTATAGCACACCTAATCACGTGTGTTACAGTGCACCTCAACTGAGTTTTCTTCATGAATGTGCGTAGGTAGAAAGAAATGTGGAGGGCTTACCTAAGCAGGTGTGGCATTGCACGTCAACAAGCATAATAGGTGTGGAGGAAGCTGGGAAAGTGCACCAAAATTCATGCGAAGCTATGGTAGAAAGTTCAAATAAGTGAAACCACAAAAAATAGCCCTAACAAAAAGGAAGAAATGACAAAGGCGTTTCTTCATCAGGAAACATTCCTTCGACATGTGTCAAACACTAACTAAATCTCGAACATTGCAAACAAATTTCAAATGACTTCACAGTCAAAACTTTAGGTTTCAAAACCTTCAAGTTTTGTGTGTGTTTAGTGTATTCATTTCCTTTGACATCTTAGGATGTGATCAATCAAAATCTCTCAAGAACTTGGAAACAATCTTCCACCCCTTCTAGCTCATCCATCAAGAATCTCCACAAAGGTCATTTGTCGATCCTTTGCTTGACCAGATGAGAGAATTAGTTTGAGGGCTCTTAGTGGGATATCACTTTTCTTTTAAATTTCTTGGTAATCCCTTGGGTAATTGCTCCATGTAGTTCATAATGTTGCCAGTTGATTCTTGGATGAAGTGATGTTTTCATTTGTGTCTATTTTTTAGATTACCCCTTTGAAATCTTTTAGAATCCTTTAGTCTTAACACCGTTCTTTTATTTTATTTTCTTTTTCTTTTTATTTTATTTTATTTTCTTTTGTATCCTAACTATGCTTAGATTGTGTAGCTAGGACATTGGTTCCATTTCATTGATTTGATCTTTGGTGAACATCCCTTGCATTCCTCTTTTTAGAAATTTTTTAGAAACTCTCATGCCAAACAAGGATCTTAGCAATACTTTGAGAAGACCCCTGTATTTGAACCAATAGGAGTTTGGATCATCCCTTGCAAGTTTCAACCTTGGTTTGACAACACTTGAGATGATCGATCTATAAATTTGCAAAGTGTTGAGAACTTGTTGGTCTAGAATCCTAAACTCAAGACCAAAAGTCCCCCTATTATTGCAAGTAACATTCATTCCTTATTTGGTATAGGACACACAATCGTCAAATGTTTTGAGAAAGAAATACCTCTTCTTGAAATTAGAACCAAGAGAGTAGTTAGTAAGATATGTCAAGATAAAATCTTGAGTGCACCTTACTCCCTTGTACTAACACAACTTTGAAAAGAAACACATGACTAAAAGAAAACACACTTGTAGAAAATAAACACACTTGCAGAAAATAAATCTAACTATTTTTTTTTTGGGTCTCCTAGGCTTCAAAATAATGTTTTAGAAATTTCTTGTTAACTAGAAATGGAACTAATTCCCCTTGTAAGGAACTAAGTGTAAATGTATTTTCTCTGATAATTTCCACAATTTGATAAGGACCAATCCACAAGTGTTGAAACTTGGTGTGGCTGCCCAATTTTTCTTTCGCCTTGTCCCAAAGTAGAACAAGGTTAGAAATTCTAAATGATTTTATCATGGCCCTCTTATCGAACCACCTCTTGATGACTGCTTGATGTTTAGCCATGTGCTCCAATGCATCTATCTATTTCTCATCCATCTCTAAAAGATTTATTAATCTGATTTGTACTTTGTCAGCATCTTTAGCATACCCACTCATGAATTTCAAAATAGGAATCCTGAGTTTAAGAGGGAACACTTGATCTTGTCCATAAACTAGCAAGTATGGAGATGTCTCCAAAGCATTTTTGACCCTCACTTGATCTATCCATAAAGCATATTTGAGTTGAGTATGCCAATCTTTAGGATTCTCCTTCAATAATTGTCTTATTATGGTGATCACATTCTTGTTTGTAGATTCTACTACCCCATTTCCTTGTGGTAAATAATTTGAAGAGAACTTGATAATGACTTGATTTTCAAATGCCCATTGAGTCAGGAATACTGATGAAAAAGCATATCTATTATTTCACACAAGGGCAAATGGCATTCTGAATCTGGTAACAATATGTTCCTCCAAGAAGTCCATGACTACCTTAGCAGTGCAATTTCTAAAAGTTTATGCTTTTGTCCATCTCATACAATAATCCATGACTATGAGAATAAAAATTTGTCTACTTGACGATGGTGGATTGACAGGACCAATGAAATCTAGGCCCCACTTTGTCAAGGGGCTTACCTCGTACACTGGTTGTAATGACATTGTTAGGTGTCTTTCTCTTTTAGTGCTAGTTTGGCAGATATGACTTGAGATTGTACATGCTCAAAGGTATTGTTGAATTTTGTAGGCCAAAAACAACTCGATCTTAAAATCATATGAGTAGTTACTTCTACTAAACTGTGCCCTATACCATACTTGTTGTGAAATTGTTCTATGACTTCTTTTGCTTCCTCACTTCCTAAGCATTTTAGGTAGATCCCTTCATAGTTCCTTTTGTACAACTTGTTATTATGCAACATATAGGATTCACATTTCATTTTAAGCCCTCTATGTTGTGAACTATTCATCCAATTGGGGCACTGGTTTTGTAGAAGATAGTAAACAATATCCTAGTACCAGACATCCATTACTACACCTTGACCAATGCCAACTTGAGATACTATCATTTTCTTCTGATCTTCTATATTTGTTTCATTTTCAAACTTAAGTTTCTTTTCATTGCCAATTTGATTATTAGCTATCATTTTTGACAACCCTTGCCCTCTAACTAATCTCATGGGTTGGATGTCTAGATCAAATTCTTGCAATATTGCCATCCATTTACCTTGTCTTTCACCAAGTTCATTTTGCATTAATAATGTATTTACTGCCAGATCAGGTACAATAGTATACACCTTACTCCTTAGTATGTAATGGTAGAACTTCTTTACCATTTTAATCAAAGAAAAGGACTATTTATCAAGGTTGGAATAATTCAGCTTGACATTTCTTAGAGGGAAACTCATAAAAGAAATAGGTCTTTCATCCTCCTTCTCTTTCATTTGGGTTAGGATCCCAACACACGAATGTTCAGAGGTGAAGGAATACATCTTAAAGGGAAGGTTGTAATTAGGACTTACTAGTACTAGAGCTATGGAAATGGCTACCTTGATGTCTTCAAATGATTTCTTTACCTTAGGAAGCCATTCTATTTTAGCCCCCTTTTTGAGTAAATCATTAAAGGGATGCACTATGTCTTTGAATCCACTTATGAATTTTTGGAAAAAAATAATCTTCCCAAAGAAAGACTTGAGTTCCTTTCGACTGTTGGGAGGTGATAATTTCAAAATGTCTTTAACTCTATCAAGGTTAATGGAGATACCAGCTTTGGAAATGACATGACCTCGGAGCTTTCCCTCAGTGACCCCAAATGAACATTTCTTAGGATTGAGAGATATGCCATATTTGTGACACCTATTGAATACCTATCTCAAATTGGCAATGTGGGTAGGTCAATCATTTGAAAAGATAGTCAAGTCATCCATATAGATAACTATACATTTATTAATAAATTCCTTAAAAGCTTCATCCATGGCTTGCTAAAATGTAGCCCTTGCATTAATCAATCTAAATGGCATTCTCATGTAGGCGAAGGTTCCCCATTTGGTCATAAAGGTTATTTCTAGTCTATCTTTTTCTTCTACTATTACCTAGTTATATCCTAAATATCCATCTAAGAAAGACATTATTTTCAAACCATTCAAAATTTGTAAGACCTCATCCGACAAGGGCAATGTGTAATTGTCCTTTTGAGATACCAGGTTCAAATTGCAAAAATCTATGCAAAGTTGAATCTCTCCACTCTTCTTTTGTACAGGAACTAAATTGGCCATCCATATAGAGTGACGTACAAGGTAAATAATCTTAGCATATAGTTACTTCTTGACTTCCTTCATTATTAAAGGTTCTAGGATAGGATTGACAAGTCTTTGCCTTTGTCAGAATGGTTTGGCATCAGGTTTGAGTGGAATATTATGTGTAATAATCTGAGGGTCACATGTCTTCAATTCTTCATAGCTCCAGACAATGGAATTTGAGCATATCTTCCCTTTCTTGTAAAATGCATACTTTCCCAATCCTTACCATCTTGGGATCATCTTCTATTTCTAAATTGAATGAATCACATTCCTTGGTCCCTTTCTCTTCAATGGTTCTTTTATTGAATGCTAATTCATCATGATAAAAAATGTTCTAACTCGATCATCCCCTTAGGAATAGTATTAGTTTTCAAATTCAAGATTCCATCTTCATCTTGAGTTGCACTGTCCTTAGGTATGTCATTTGGAGTGTCATCTATTTCTTGTCCCTTAAAGTGGTTGCTACACATAATAAATTCAAGAATATGTTGATCATCCTGAAATACTTAAAAATTTGTGATATTGTCTAGGATAGATGGAGTAACAACCAATTCAACTAAAAATCATTTTAATTTTGTTCTTTTGACTGGTTGTAATGCACTTGTTGGAATAGCAAGGGCATCTGCCACCATGTTTTTCCTCCTTGGAATAAACTTTACATTCAAAGCTTCAAAATTATCTAGTAGATCCCATACCCTTTTCCTACCATTATAGGAATATAGAGATTTCACTTGTAGAATAACCAACTGAGAATCTCCTTCAACTATGAGAGCTATAACTTCTTTCTTAAGTGCAAAAAGAAGTCATCAAATTAATGCTTCATATTCTGCAACATTGTTAGTACATCTAAACTACAATTGATATGCTGCATAGAAAGATTTACCTTTTGGAATGATTAACTCAATACTTGCATCAGCTCTAGATTTTCATTTGGAACCATCAAATTGAAGCATCCAAATTAGGCTTTCCTTGGGTTTTCTAACCTTATGCTTATTCATCCTTAGTTTTTCCTTTACCTGAGCTTGGAAGGATTGTCTCTTAGGTATGAGATTGGGAGCGTATGTTTTTCCTATTTGTCTTGAATTTCATCTATCAATTCTTTGATTCCATTGACTTTGGGTTTAGGATGAACTAGTACTGAAGTCCATCCCTAGCCTTTTATGTATCATGTTCTTCTTTGTACTTTGATCATTCCAAGTGGAGGAGAAGACAAACCTCCACCATCTGAAGAGGTATCACTATATGATGCATTTAGATCTTTAGTTTCCTCCTCAATCCCTTCGACAACATCATATATGTTTGTAGGAGTTTGGTTTTTTGTGGGTTCATTTTGTGGATTGTTGACTTTCTCTACTCCCATAATTTGTGTTAACACCTTAGCAACTACTTCTTGACATGATGAACATTTGAATTCTAAATGGCTAACTTTATGTAACTAAAAAAATCCTAAAAGGAGGAGGATATTAGGGGCAACTTCTTCCTCTAGACATTGTAAATTAGCCATCATATGGTCTATGAATTGCATTATGACCTCATCTTTTGAGGTTGAAATTCTAGAGTCTATATCTTGATCATCTGATATTTTGGTCAAAGTCATATAAAAAACCATTACTTTGTAGGAGCCCAAATCTATTTGTAGGAATGCTACCTCATTAGGGACATTATATTCTTTAATCATCTTTTTTAACATTTTCTCTGCATCTATTTTGATTTTATTGTTCAAACCTTTCCATGGTAACCAAAGCTAGGTGGAATTCGTGGAAAACCATCCCCTTAGGCACTTTGTCCATTCTCTACTGGGATATCAACCACATTTATATTAATAAAATCTTGAATCCGTGGGTCGACTGTTAATTGTATCCGCACATCTTTTAGTACACCAATGAATTTCACCTCTATTTCATCCAATTGTATCACTACTCGATTGGTAGGTTGAGGGATTACTCCTAACTTTTGTGATATAGACAATGGCATGACATTACATAAAGATCTCAAATCAATTAGGAAATTATGAAGATTCTTCCCATTTATTCTAATGTTGAGCAAAAATGGGGGCACCTCAACCTTGTCTTTAAACATAGTGGGCAATGCCTCTGCAGTGTTAACTTGTTGGGATGTTGTCTTTTGAGAGGTACTACTTGTACTGTGGGAGGTCTTTGTATGATCTAGAGTCTTCATGAGAACTTCTCATTGTTGTGGAAAATTTTGCAACATGTAAAACATGGACATGTTGGTCTTTGTTCATTTTAGGTCTTCTATGGCACTATACTTTTCAGTAGACCAAGCAGGGTTCTTCAATATTGTTGGTACACTTCCTTGGTTCTAATTTTGTTGTCCTCCAAATGGTGGTTTAACTGGTGTCAGATTGTTATTCACTCTTAGAATGGGAGGAGTTGGTTGTAGTGTTAGGGGAATTCCATCTATCAGAGGTTCCTTCCTACTTCTTAAGTTGTACGTATTTCGATTGTCATTGCAAATAGAAAACATCTCTTCATGCTGAAGGTCAGGTTCTTGGCTAAATGGGAATGCAAATTCTTTGTTGAATGACTACTTTACCCATGTACTTTGTGTAGAATCATAGGATTCTAATAACATAGCATTAAACTACACAGGAGAACATTATTGTTTACATGCAAATTTTGAGTCATTTCTTGATTTCCATCATAGTATGAACCATCATTGTTAGATGCATTTTGACCATCATCATATTGATTGATATCTATGTATTAAACATTACTATTGTTATTATCTATAGGAATGCTTCCATTATTCAGACGAGTATTCCAATATTAGTTCTATCTTTGGAAGCTGTTATTGTAATTAGGAGGATTGAAGTTGTTCCCTCCATTATTGTTTGTTGTATTGTTTTTCCCACTAAAGTTCTTGTTATAATTTTGACCATAATTGTTGTTGTAGGACCAATGTTGTTCCTTTGGAAGCTATTATTCTATCCTTATGAAAACCTCAGATGAGTCAACTCATTATTCATTTGTGACATCCTCTTTTTCATACGACCAAATTCAGAAATAAAGTTATTGTCTAATTCGTTGGGTACTGCTGCCTTTTGCTCAAAGAAGGAAACTTTAAGAGGTTCATACCTTGGATATGTTAGATTGGTGTTCTATGGAGCAAGTGCCTATTTTAATGGAACTAGATTCATAGGTGCGAATTGACTAGGCATGGTGGGTATTCTGACATGATATGTTGGCATTGTGGTGATAGCTTGAGCTAGAAGCATCAATTCTCCTCCATTAAGATTGGCTTGCTTAGTAAAAGTTATTGCTTTTGTGAAGACCTTTCCCAAGGTATCAATATTTTCTACAAGAAGTCTTCTTAGAAAGATAGCAGTAAGAGGGTCTATAACATTTAGGTAAATCTAAATAGCTACTTCAACTGGTATAGTATATGGTGTTTCCAATTTGTGATATGCCATATGAAATCAATGATTGAAGCATGGAATTGTCTTAGTTGGATCCCTTTTGATTGATATGAATTGTTGATGTATCACCGCTAGGTTCAAAAAAGTTTTGAATTGTTCTAAATTTTTTTTTGGAAGGTATCCCAATCTCCAATACATCCAAGTGGAAAATTGATGTACCAATTGTAGGAAACTTCCCCCAAAGGATAAGGGAATAAATGAAGGACCACATCCTCATTGGAAATCTATTTTTGGTTGAAAATTTCTTTGAATACTTTAATGTGGTCTTCAGTAGTTCATGTTTCTCCATAGATGAACCTTGTGCAAAAATTCTTGAGATTCTTAAGAAACTCATGGAGTGCATCTCTCAAGTTAATTGGTGAGTCTACAACATTTGTGAAAAAGGCCATTAGAAGGTTTGGTGGATCTAAGGGTGGTGGTTTTGGAGGTGGAGTTGAAGAAGATGATGAGATGTTGAAGGGAAGTGGTTAAATTCAAGGTATTCATTTATCACTACAACGCTTGCAAAAATAGGTAAGCTCAAGGAGCTCGTGATACTTGGTGAAGACCTTAAAGCTCGCTAAAATGGGATTCTGGATCAAAATCCTCTAGTTTGCATTAATTCTAGAAAAAGCACACCTCTGTAGTATTACACTTCCTCACAAAATGAGGCACACCATAGAATTTAGCGCAATAGTGCACCAGCGCACCAGCTTACTAGTGCACCAATGCACTAGCTCACCAGCTCACCAGTGCACCTGAATTTCTCAAAAAACTTAGAATTTTTTTTGAACTTGTAAAATGTGTAGAATTTCAAAAATTTGATAGATTTTTCTTCTATTCTAAAAATTAAAAATGAGGCCCTCCTTCTAGCATCACTTCTATTGAGCTGTCATTTTGCATGATGCTTAATGACAAGAATTCTTTCAAACTCCTCTCTTGAAAAGTTAATTTGGTGAATCAACAATAAGGTTCTGGGTGATCTTGCGACCTACTAAAATCCACTTAGTTTAAGATAAATGTTTTTGTTCATGAGGAGGCATTTATTGATTCGAATGATTTCAGATGAGATGTAGAATCTACTCACTACTTCAAAATAAACACACAAAAGAACTATGTTTTTGTATTTTTTTGTTTTTTATATGAATAATATATAGCAATGAAACTAATATGAATTCCTAATTAATAAGGGGTTAGCAAAAAAAATAACAAGAACTTTAAAGAAAATAATGTGAAAGTAAAATCCTAATGGACATAAGCTATAGAAAACAACACGTCTGTGAGTTAAGCTGTCAAAGAAATCGGTAGGTAACCAATGAAAATAGGAGCAATGCTTCCTTGATTCCACTGAAGAAATCATCGATGGGAAACTTTAATAACCATATGATTTTTTTCTCTTCATTAAATTGCAAGGCCATGGACAATGGGCTCATGCAAGACAAAGAGTTATGTAGGTACAATTTGGCGATTTCTTCTCGAACTAGAAATGTCAGTGGAATTTGTAAAACCATAGCAGATACTAGAATTAAAAGATCACACAACTAGAAATAAGCAATAAAATTTTGGCTTAATCACATTCCATGAACAAAAACAATGACACATTTAAGTAAGAATCACTACACTTCAAATGCGAGTGCCTAAAGTATATTATTATTGCAAAATAATGATGGCCTTGATTACATATTACAATTCTATATTTATAAGAAATCATCTCCTCAATTTGTGTTGAGAGTGAGAGATATCTTCATGCAATAATATGCTTTTAAATTAAATAAAACAAACTAATTATATACAAATTAACAATCTAACTAGTGCATAGTAGGACTCCATCCATTTTACATTCATTAATTGGATGCATGAGCCTTTACATGTCATAAAACAAAGAATTTGAGAGAAGATAAGAAAAAGAAAGCCTTTCATTAAAGTAGAAGTGTCTGGAAGTGTCAAAAATAGAAGCTAATCCTTTACTGGGCATTAGTTAGAGTCAAACTGCTATAAAAAATGCAATATCGATGCATGGAAATCTCTAATCTTGGAATTGGCAATTAATTGTTGGCGGACCTTTGGAAAAAATGCACTAGTGCACTTGTGCAGCTCCCCAAAAATCTTCCAATACTTTGTGACAAAAGTGCACTAGCACACTAGTGCATCGAGCACCTCAAAGGTCAAAAATGCAAAAAATAAATTGAGTGTCAAAACTAAAATTCTGGCTTTTGGGTTTTGTCACCCTCCATACTAGAGCTATGTCTAGATGTTTGCCCTTCAATTTCTTGATAATCTTAGTGATTTTAGCCACATCGAGTAAATCTAAAGCATCATACTTATCCTTGACCTTTTGTTTGTAGTTGTCTACTTCAATATGAGTCTCAACGAAATCCTCGAGTTTGGTATCCAACTCTAGCAAGGCTTCTTCTGGTCTAAATGCTTGTCAGATTTCATCATCACTAGAAGCTTCTTCAAAAATATTCCTAAACTTCTCTACCACTACCTCTATTGTCATTAATTTCTTGCATTCATCATCCTCAAAAATATCAAGACATGCATCACTATAATGTTTCTCTACCTACAAAATTTGCTCTTAGGCTTGGTCCTTGAGCTGATGGATCTCCGCATGTAATGTTTTCATTGCTTTATTACTATCCACTATCTTTTCAATCCAATCATCAATTAAATCTAACTCTTCTACTATATATACATCTACAAGAATCCTGTACCTCTACCCTTTTATGGCTTTAATACTTGTAAATCTTTACCCCATGTGCGTACTTTATCCATTATACTAAAATCCTACTTCAAAATTGCTACCATTTTATCTACATTTTCTTGCATAGCATGTAGTAGGTTTAGGTTCCATTGGATGATAAGCACACCCTATTGTTGAAAATTTTCCCACCATTGCTAAGAGGCATTAAAAAATGGATTCAACTATACCATTCCCCCATCTCTTCTATCTAGTGTAGCATTTAGAGTCTCCTTGGGGTGTTTGAGATCTAAGGGACCAACAACTTCAGCTAAATATCCTTTTAGGATTTCATTTTTCCTACGGAGGATCATCAGTTCTATCCCTTCTTGTTCCAAACTCCTAAACACTTCTTTTATCCCCATTGTGACCATCAACCGGACAGTATCCAATGTGGGATTTCCAAGCATAACCTCTCTTATTTGATAATCTTGTGGAGTTAAGTCTTCTACATCATCACCAGGAGGAGGAATAGCCACTTGTGTGAATAAATCTTGATTCTAGTCGCTATTGATGAATGCCAATGCTCTTGCTTCTCTTGAAGAGGACTCAGGTTTGCTCATAACTTCAACCAACTAAATCATGTCCTCTTCATTGGCGGTGAATTGTGGCTTTTTACTTCTTATCATTTCCTTTTGCAACCACCTCGGGACTCATTCCACTGAGGGCCCACCTCTTGAGGATGAAGGAGTTTTCTTGGCTACCCCCTTTCCCTTATCACTCCTCTCTGGGGTTCTTTCCCTCTGTGAAGACTACCCCTTAGTAGTTTCTATTTCTGTGGAGCCCATAGTTTGTACCTCAGTGTCTTGGGAGGCTTGCTAAGGATATTCAACCATTCATCCCTCTTTAGGCACTTCATTAGTTTCTATTTGTTGTGGTTCTTCCTCCTACTCCTTTTGAATATGTTCTTTTTTTGTACTTGGAGGTAGAGGAGTAATAGAGCCTTTATCCACAATTGTGACCTGCATTGGAGATGAAGAAGAAAGATTAGGAACCTATAATCTAGGAGGAATTTGAGTCCAATCTTCTTGTTGGGGCTCATTTGTTGGTGTATCCCTGATTTGGCCTCCCACTAATTTTGTCCCTATAGGAATGAAGTCAAAATCTAACATTTTGAATATGTCAGTGCCCTCTACATCTTACTCATCAACCCATTGCTGCACTTCATCCTCTAAGGTAGTTATTTGCAGAGGTTCTTTAGGGATTGATGTTGGTGTAACAATGGAACTTCTTCTCTTTTCCTACTCTATGGCTCTTGCTAGCTAGGTTCGTCTTTGTAATGGCACATTCTCCTCCTCATTTGCCTCTTTCAAAATGGGGTCCAAGATAGATGGAAAAGGAACCATCCTTCTAATCACCCTTTTCCTTTTCTTAGCGGGTCTTAATCATTTTTCCTTTCTTAGGCATGACAAGGAATACTTGTTCTACTTAACTAATAGGAGAGACCTCTTGAATTTCAACCTTTGTCTCTATTTCACTAGGTGCAACAATTGGTGAAAGTTCTAGATCAATCTAAAACTATGGTTCCCTAGTATCGTCAACCCCTTATACATTTGCTTCCTCTTGCTGTGGGAGTGCCATGATTTCTCCCTCTTCTAGTTTGGCTCTCTGAGGAGAACTCCTCTTTCTTTTTCCCTTTCCTTTTCTCTCCTGAGGGTGATAATATCCAACTCATTTGTCTAGTTGGTATACTATTTTGGGCCTAATAGGGGACTGAGCTACAAAGGTAAGGATAGTGCTCTTCTTCCCTCTACCTTTGGTTGGGTGGGCCTATGCATGGAAAACCACTATCTCAAGTATTGGATCAAGTTTGACAGGTTTTCTGATCCAATCCTATGTCATTTTGATGATGTGCCTCACCTGATGATTAATATCATCATTATCTTCCTTGTTAGCCTTTGCATTCATAATGGGCTATTCCCCAATTTTATCTTTGTTGAACAAAGGGTTGAGCAACTCCCCTGAGTCTTGTTGCAATATTTACAATGGAATATTTATCTTTAAAGCCTTTTTAGCAAAATACAAAGTCATCCTACAATAATCCCTAATATAGAAATTGTAGTCATTTGTCACATTTATCCAATGGTCTTCAATGACCTCTTCATGTTGGAATTCCTTGCCTACCAAACATTGGACTCTCCCGATATTATCAAAGGATGGCCTCAAAGAATTGTACTCTTCTAGGAGATATTGATCCCATTCACACTCAAAAGAAGGAATATACTACTTCCACTTTACTTGGAAAGGTCCTATAATCAGAGGACAAATCCAACATGGTCTATGTTGTTTCCTAACTCTATCATACATAGACTCAACTTGTCAAGCAATCTCCAAAAGAACAAGTTTTTCACTAGGATATCTTGGGAGCTTCTTCAAATTGATGGTGGCACCGACTACCCTCACATATGTGAATGTTCTAAATTGAATATAATAGGCACCAAGTGCTATTACCTAAGCCACTACATCATCTGATAACCTTTTTGCATAATCTCCTTCTATGAATCTAATTATGGTGAATATGAAGGCATCATTGACAATTTTGTATTCCTTGCTCTACCTTGATAGTCTCTTCTTCACCAATTATGGATAAACAATATATGGCCAAGAATTGGGATCTTGCATGTTGGCTCTTTTGTATTGCCTTGGGTAGTCTGTTGCCCTTGCAGCTAATAAGTACACTAGGTAGGAAGTCATTTAGAACTTCCTTTTGTTGTTAACTACCTCCAACTGTTCACACAAGTTTTCACTCAAGGTGGTGGCCCATTCAGGTGGCATCATCACTATCTTAATGGTCTCGATAAAGTGTACCATGAAGATATTTAGGTGTTTGGCTGTTGAAAGACCCATTACTCTATTCAAAAGTATGATTTTGTACCCGATATCTTCCTTCATATATCACCTTGTCATGTCCACTTTACCAATTATCTTCCCCAGAGGAGTCTTCTCTATAAGATAAGAGGACTGGATGATCTTAGAAGCCTCTTTCAAGTGCTCTTTGTACCACCTTTCTGCTAGCTCATAGGTTAACCTGATAAACTAATATGCCCTTGGGAGATGGAATACTCTCTCAATGTTTTTGTGTTGTAGATCTAGAAAAATCTCTCTTGTAACACTCTTTGCCACCCTTTCCTCTAGAACAAAGTGTTGTGCAAGTGTCATAAAAAGTTCTAGAGATTGCGCTAACATTGGGTGTGAAGCTACATTTACCAACCCCGATCAGATTAATGTAGAAACCATAGCCAATCTCTCAGTGGGTTTGTTGCAAATCCTTAGGAACTCCCTCAAACCAGTGTATCCCAAATCTGTGTCCTTAATCTCAAAGTAGTCATCTTGGTACCTCAATTTTGATGGGATGCCTTAGAATTTGAACAAAATAGGTTTTGGTGCCATTTTCTCACCTGATGAAGATGCCATAATATCTACACAAAAGAGAAGAACATCCATTAGTCCCTATCAATCCCAAAATAAAGAAAATTTTTCTTGAAAACACCAAAAACATCTATTTTAAAACCTCAAAAGCCTTATAGAAAACCTAGTGCACCTGATAGGTCCACTTGATGTACATATTTGCAAAATGAAATTCCAATATATAAGGTGTGCACTACCAGACCTAATGAGGTGTGCTAATGCATAGCTTATTAGTGTTGAGGCCCTTTTAAAAGTTAATTTCACATATTTATGGATACACATTAGCACACCAGTTTAAGTGTGCTTAGCATGCATCTCAAAATTTTCCAAGTTTTATGCATTGTTCAAAATTTTGTTAAGTTTTGCAAAGTGGGTGCACACTAGTGCACCCGGATAGGTGCATAGGTGTACAACCACTTGAGTGTTTTAACTCATGGTGTGTTTTTTTTATGTTTCACAAAGGGAGAGGTGCATTGTAGCGACCTAATTAGTTACACTACAATGCACCTCAACTGAGTTTTCTTCATGAATGTGTGTAGGTAGAAGGAAATATGGAAGGCACACCTAAGTAGATGTCACACTGTACATCAATGGGCATGATAGGTGTGGAGGAAGCTAGGAAAGTGGACCAAAACTCATGCGGAGCTATGACAAAAAGTTCAAATAAGCACGTAAATGATACAAACAAAGTGAGGAGAGAGGAGGCCCCCCCTTCCCGAAGCCTTTTTAGCAAAATACAAAGTCATCCACAATAATCCCTGATATAGACATCGTAGTCATTTGTCACATTCATCCAATGGTCTTCAATGGCCTCTTCATGCTAGAATTCCTTGCCTGCCAAACATTGGAATCTCCTGATATTATTAAAGGATAGCCTCAAAGAATTGTACTCTTCTAGGAGATATTTATCCCATTCACACTCAAAAGAAGGAATATCCACCTTCCACTTTACTTGGAAAGGTCCTATAATTAGAGGCCAAATCCAACATGGTCTACATTGTTTCTTAACTCTATCATACATAGACTTAGCTTGTCAAGCAATCTCCAAAAGAACAAGTTTGTCACTAGGATATCTTGGGAGCTTCTTCAAATTGATGGTGGCATCGGCTACACTCAGATATGTGAATGTTTTGAATTAAATATAATAGGCACCAAGTGCTATTACTTGAGCCATTGCATCGCCTGATAACCTTTTTGCATAATCTCCTTCTATGAATCTAATTATGGTGAATATGAAGGCATCATTGAAAATTTTGTATTCCTTGCTCCACCTTGAGTGTCTCTTCTTCACTAATTATGGATAAACAATATATGGCCAAGCATTGGGATCTTGCATTTTGGCTCTTTTATATAGCCTTGGGTAGTCTATTGCCCTTATGGCTAATAAGTACACCAGGTAGGAAGTCATTTAGAACTTCCTTTTTTTGTTAACTACCTCCAACTGTTCACACAAGTTTTCACTCAAGGTGGTGGCCTAGTCAGGTGGCATCTTCACTATCTTAATGGTCTCAATAAAGTGTACCATGAAGATATTTAGGTGTCTGGCTGCTGGAAGACCCATTACTCTATTCAGAAGTATGATTTTGTACCCGATATCTTCCTTCATATATCACCTTGTCATGTTCACTTTACTAATTATCTTCTTTAGAGGAGTCTTCTCTATAAGATAAGAGGACTAGATGATCTCATAAGCCTATTTCAAGTGCTCTCTATACCACCTTTCTGCTACCTCATAGGTTAATCTGATAAACTAATCTACCCTTGGGAGATGGAATACTCTCTCAATGTTGTTGTGTTGTAGATTGAGAACAATCTCTCTTGTAACACTCTTCACCAACCTTTCCTCTAGAACAAAGTGTTGTGCAAGTGTCATAATGAGTTTTAGAGATTGCATTGACATTGGGTGTGAAGTTGCATTTACTAACCTCGATCAGATTAATGTAGAAACCATAGCCAATCTCTCAGTGGGTTTGTTGCAAATCCTTAGGAACTCCCCCAAATCAGTGTGTCCCAAATCAGTGTCCTTAATCTCGAAGTAGTCATCTTGGTACCTCAATTTTGATGGGATGCCTTGGAATTTAAACACAACAAGTTTTGATGCCATTTTCTCACCTGATGAAGATGCCATAATATCTACACAAAAGAGAAGAATGTCCATTAGTCCCTATCGATCCCAAAATAAAGAAAAAATTTCTTGAAAACACCAAAAACATCTTTTTTAAAACCTCAAAAGCTTTATAGCACACCTAGTGCACCTGATAGGTCCACTTGATGTGCATATTTGCAAAATGAAATTCCAATATATAAGGTGGGCACTAGCAGACCTAATGACGTGTTCTAGTGCATAGCTTATGAGTGTCAAGGCCCTTTTAAAAGTTAATTTCACATATTTATGGATACACATTAGCACACCATTTTAAGTGTGCTTAGCATGCATCTCAAAATTTTCTAGGTTTTATGCATTGTTCAAAATTTTATTAAGTTTTGCAAAGTGGGTGCACACTAGCGCACTCGAACAGTTGCATAGGTGTGCAACCACTTGAGTGTTTTAACTCATGGTGTACATTTTTTATGTTTAAAAAATGGAGAGGTGCATTGTAGCACACCTAATTAGCTGCACTACAATGCACCTCAACTGAGTTTTCTTCATGAATGTGTGTAGGTAGAAGGAAATGTGGAAGGCGCACCTAAGTAGGTGTCGCACTGCACATCAATGGGCATGATAGGTGTGGAGGAAGCTAGGAAAGTGGAGGAAAACTCATGTGGAGCTATAACAGAAAGTTCAAATAAGCATGCAAATGAAACAATATGGACACTACATTCTTTTGGTGTAACTGTGCTTTAAGATATTTCCTCCCTTTTAGGTGCACTAGAGCACCTCATGGGGTGCACTTAGTGTGCCAAAACCCTCATTACTTAGCCTTTTTTGTTGAATTTTTTATTTTCTAACCTTCAAGATTTTTTGACATGATCCAGACATGAATTAGGGGCTTATGGGGGACCTCAAGATGACTAGGCTCCCAAATTTAAGGGTCCAAAAACTAGCTCAAAGGTAGGGGGTCCCCATTTTTTGATAGGAAATGGGGTGTGCATTGTGAAACCACAACAATAAGTTTTATCCAAGAAGTGATGAAGGTATGTTCCATGGTTATTCATTGAAAATAAAAGCTTACAAATGTTTTAGTCATAGAACTAAGACAATTGTTGAGTGTGGAAATTTAAAGTGGATGAAAATTTTGGCGTTAAAGAGAGGATGATGGATTATAATTTAGATGAGAAAGAATATCATCTAGATTTCTTAGAGAGAATGTAGAAGTTTTCTTTGAGACTAAAGATGACATGCAAAATGATGTACAAATTATTGAGCAAAGAGGAGAACAAAGAACTAAACCAAGAGAAGAGATAAGAGTTGAGATAGAAATTCTTACACCTAACAAGAATTTGGGAAATAATCACCTTGCATACTAGATTATTGGAAGAAAAGAAAAATTAGTGATGACAAGAAAAAAAGTACATGATGAATTATGTTTTATTTCTCAAGTTGAAGCTAAGAGCATAGATGAGGCATGCAAGGATGATCATTAGATTCAAGAAATGAAGAAAGAACTAGATCAGATTGTGAAGAATGAAACATGAGAATTGGTTCCTAGGCCTAAAGACAAGAATGTTATAGGAACTAAATGGGTATTCAAAAAAAAGATGAATGAAACAGGTGAAGTTGTGAGAAACAAAGCTAGATTGGTATGCAAAGGATACTCATAGCAAGAATGTATAGACTATGAAGAAACATTTTCCCTTGTAGCTAGAATGGAAGTAGTAAGAATGTTTTTGTCTATGTAACAAATAAGAAATTTAAAGTGTATTAGATGGATGTCAAGTTGGCCTTTTTAAAGGGAGAAATTGAAGAAGAAGTATAAATTGAGAAGCCTAAAATATTTCCTTTGATAGAAGAAAAGGATATGGTATACAGACTAAAGAAAGTACTATATGGTCTAAAGCAAGCACCTAGAACCTAGAATGCAAGATTGGATAAGTATTTGACAAAACTTGGATTTTATAAAAGTATAGTAGATAGTAATATGTATTTGAAAGAAATTGAAAATGGTTTTTGATTATTGTGATATTTTTTGATGACATAATCTTTGGAGGTAATGATGAAGCAAGTGATAAGTTTGTTGAAGAGATGAAGAATGAATTTGAGATGAGCATAATTGGTGAGAGAAAGTTTTTTTGTAGGTTTATAGATTGTGCAAAATAGTGATGAGCTTTTCATATCAGAAGATAGGTATTTGAAAGATTTGTCTTGTAAAATATTAAGCCTATTGGTACACCAATGGTAACTAGTCACAAGTTATCTAGCAAAGATGAGACACCTACAATTGAGCAGAAGAAGCACATATCAATGATTGGAGGTTTGCAATAGTTGACTCATACCAGACCAAATATAGAAAATGCAATTGGGATAGTGGAAATATTTCAAGTTGATCCTAAGGAATCTTATTATACAAAAATAAAGAGGATATTAAGATATTTGAAGGGTACACCTGATTATGGATTATGGTATGATAGATCATGTGATTTCACTTTGTGTGCTTAGACTAATGCAGATTGGTAGACAAGATGGATGATAAAATAATCACTAGTGGTGGAGAATTTTTCCTTGGAGGAAGACTGGTTTCTTGGCTAATAAAGAAACATGATTGTATTTCACAAAGTACAATTGAAGCAGAGTATGTGGCAATAACAAACAATTGTAATCAGATAGTGTGGATGAAGTAAATGCTGAAAGATATTGGGATAGATTTTTTAGAACCTGTTATCATATATTGTGATAACACAAGTAGAAAGAGTATGTCTAAGAATCTTGTATTGCATTCTAAGACTAAGTATATATATCTATTAAGTATCATGTTTTTAGAGAGAATGTTACAGAGAAAGAAATCACATTGGAGTATGTCAATACAAAAGATCAGATTGTAGAGATCTTTACAAAGCCTTTTTGTAAAGATACATTTGAGAACTTTCATGGTATGCTTGGGGCTATTCCCTTTCCTACTTCTAAGTAGATGATGTAGAGATTGCATTAGTCTAGTGGTACAAAGTACTATTATCTGACTAGATTGAATGCTAATGATTCATGTATGGGGGAGTATTTGAGATGAGAAAAGTCATCTAGGACTCTTGATAGTTGGTCTAGAATAGTGTCTTTGGACACTTAAGCTGATTGAAGAATTCGAGCAAATGATTGACATAATGAAGCCTTTGTCATTGATGTCAATGGGGGATAGAATGCATGAAAAACATCTCCTTAGTACTATGGGGGAGAGATTAAATAGAGTGATACCATGTATGGGGAGAAGATCCCTCAATGAGGGAGAAATTTATCAATGGGGGAGAAATTGAAATCTCCTATGTATAATGAATCAATGGGGAAATACATTAAATGGGGGAGAAGTTGAGAATTGTTTAGTGCAAATAACTAATGCTAATCCTAAAGAAAGAAATGCAAAAAGAAGTAGTGTTCTAGTAAGGTTCATATCTGATTGATGAAGAGGATTTGAAAAGATGAGAACAACAAAAAAAACAACATAATAATGTTGGTATTCTTGGAACTTCAATGTTTTTTATCTATGTTGCCATCAATGCTAAAGGGGAAGATTGTTAGCATGAATGTTGATGGTATTCCTTTGGGGGAGTATCCTAATAATTTATAGAGAATGTGAGAGATTGTTAGTATGATTGACATGTTACTACATGAATTTGTTTGTCATTGATGTCAACATAGTAGTAATTCTATGAAGACTGGCATATAGAAGACAATGAACGAGGTTGTACAGAAATAGGTTTGATGGTCAGGTCAAGTGCACTTAAGGATGTGTTCTAGACTATGTCTTGATGACATGGTTAAGTGCACATACAGAGAATCAAAGATATGCATAAGATATGATTGATTTACACAGAGCAATATACATACATAGTATCTAAGAAAGAGTTTCCAATGAATGGATTGTATCTTCTAATAGATACAAAATCATGATAAGCAAAGATAGATAGTGATAGAACATATTCTGATAATGACATCAACAAGTGTGCAAGGTTTGGAGTTGCACATGTGAGAAGGTGTAAAGAGGTGAGCTAAGAGTGTTCTATAGTTGCAAATTAATTAATTATCTTAATGTGGTCCTATTGGGAAAGCCTCAAGGCTAACTCAAGAATTTCTTTTGAGGACATGGTATAAAGGAAGGTATTTTCCTTGATTGTACAATGAAATTGCAATTGAGATCAAATGAACAAGAGAAGAGTATTTGGGAAATGTGATCAAGCAATCCAAGGGATAATTGGATGCGAAGTTGGTGATCTGGTATCAAGATTAGAAGAAGAAGAGAAGTTTGGTTGATATGATAGAGGAAGAGAAAGTACAAGTATAGTTCATTTCTATTATTCTAAAAGGAATAATATAGAGATCAGCTGGATAGTGAATTCAATGATCTTGCCCCTCAAGCTATTTGGACAGTGGGTCAATCTTCCTTCTACAAATCCTAATAGGGTTGGCACAACTCCTAACAAGGATTCAAAATATCCTAATAGGGATTGATATGTACTGATGATTTTATTGATTCCTAATAGGGACCATATTCTAACAAGGAATAATTATATTAGTACATCATTTTGTGGATACCATCTCCACTAGGGGTTTCCCTCTAATCAAGGGTTTCCCTAGTTAACATATCTGATGTTATTGTGTATGAGTATCTTGTTATGGTTTCTAATTATATTGCTCATATGGTTAAGGATTAATAAGGTTGATATTTGTCATAATAGTTGGATAACCAATTCACTAGCCCCTCTTAGTTATATTGGTGGACTTTACTTTCTAACAACAACATCCACAGTGACTCGAATTTAGTCTATAACAATGACCTATCACTTAAGCAATAGTTTGAGCACTTGAATGGCCTAAACATTATTAGGAACATATTTTACATACATTTTGACAACAAAAAATGAACAAGAATTATGCTAAGCTGCATACATGAAGATATGTTCTGGGTAGGAGACATACATGTCATGATTGTTAATGTGTTGTAGCTTTGGTATGATAAAATCTCATGAAGATATGTATACATATATTTAATATATATGATATGTACACAAATATATATATATACATATGTATTATATTATTATTTATATATTACAAAAAGAGATAATATACTATATATATATAATGATTAATATTATGAATAGACATGTCCCTAAAGATACATGTTTTTTCATAACTCATTCTCCATATAAATATTGATAGCTCCATTTGAAAAACATATACCAAAAACATGGCAATAAAATTACACTTGTAGTGATTCTAGTACTCCAACAATGATAATGAAATGATTCATAAACTTACTAGACTAAGTAATGAAGGTAACAATCCTATAAATGAGAATAATGTGAATAAGTTAGTTGAAACAAATTTGAAAACACAGTCAGATGGAAGAAATATGAGATTGGATATAATTAATGAGACTGGTGTTAGGTTGATGAGAAAGATAATTGGCTATAGGATGAACTATAGCTCAAGATTAAACTCTGTAATTGTTGGATTCATCAATGCATCATGACTTATGAAATAGATATTTTTCAAAAAACTTTACTTTCAAATGCATATTACTAAAAAACTGTAAAGAATTTGAAGATGACGTAAACTAGTGATTTTCTAGTTTCTAACACTATTTTTCAATTTTTTTTTTCTTTTTTTCTGAAGTGATTGAATTCCATCATGTTATCTCCTTCGAGAAGCGGTATAAAAGAAAAGTCAGCATTTTAAAAGAGTGATGGTCATTTTGATCATTACAACTTTTATTATTATTTATAAATATGATAATGATAAAATTGTTTCAAGGTTAGAATGCTAACATCAATACCTAGACATTTTAGTTGGTTTTGTTCAATTTTGTTAAATTTTTTAGGTTCTTTTCAATGACAAAGTGACATTAATGATAAATTAGACATAGGTTGATTTTGACTAATATAATTTGTTCTGTATAGATCAAAATGTTTTTTTGTTTTGTTAGAAAGGTAACACACATACCTTGGTAGAACATATTTAAAAAAAAAAAAAAAAATATTTTCTATTTTTCTTGAAGCTTCAAACTAAGACTTGCAAGATGGCCAAACAATCTATATTTAATAAAACTATAAATAAATCATCACAATAAACATAATGTACAATAAAAGTATAGTCAATGGAAAACTTATTCATAGTAGAACAAGGTGGTATATTTAGTTCAAATAAATAGACCTATTTAGCCATTGTTTAAGCCCTCAAAAGGGAATAGTTTGACGCAAAAACTATGAAATTTGCAAAAAACCAAAATTAAGGGGCTTCGAATGAAGGGTGCTTCAAATGAAACCTTGGGAAGGGCTTTGAAAAAATCCCCCCATGCCATTGCATGTGGTGCCAAGGAGACTTCGATCAAAGCCCCCTTGGCACTTTTGGATAGGTACAAGGCCTCAATCGAAGTTGCCTTGGCACTTCTTGATAGCTACAAGGCTTCAATCAAAGCCCTCTAGCTGGCGGGAAGTGCCAAGGTGGCTTTGATTGAAGCCCTATATCTATCAGGAAGTTTCAAGGGGGCTTTGATTGAAGCCAACTACTAATGTGACACGTGGGGATTCAAATGAATCCCAAGGCTTCAATCAAGGACCCTAATAGATGAGCTTCAATTGAAGCCCTTAGGGATCTTCATTCAAAGGCACAACTTCATTTGAAGTACATTAGTATTTTCCACCCCACTTTTCATCCAATTTCTTGGTGATGGAAAGTGGGAAGCATTATTGTGTCTTGATCAAATGACAAAGGATATCACTAGAATGATGAAAGTTTACTACTAGAGATGAAACAAAGATACATAATTATTCAATCCCTAGTTGAGATGTACAAGGATGACATTAGAAGAAGTTCAAACTAAAGTCAAATTCATAGAACCAATGAGATATGCGATGCTAGAAGAAGTTTGAAAGTTATGTGAAGATTATCCTAGAGTTAGAAAGAGACAAGGAATATCCTAGATGGGGCATGTATGAAGAAAAAAGTCAAAGAGGTGAACACTGAACTATAGAGTAAAGGTGTGAAGAAATGATTTTAAAACAAGATTGAAACAATGATAAAGGATACATGCATGACTAAAGAAGAGTTTAAATAAGCAATGAACATTGCAATTGGAATGAAGGAAAGTGGATAGATGGATGTTGTTGTTTCCAATCCATTGGCTATAGATTTCAAAAAAACACAAGGTGTCACCATAGAAGGTCCATCAATGCAGATACCAAGTGTACCATATGCAATAGTATCATAGGTGCAACCTCATTTTATTCCATCTATTCAAAAGAATGTTGAGAGGTAAGTTAAGATAGTCACCCCTCCTAGCACTAGAAGGTCTACAAGGTTAGTTGAGGTTAAACAAGATCCAACTAAACATCTTAAGAAGAAGAGAGTCAAGAAGATGGATACTGGTCTAGAGAAGAAGAGGAAAACACTTCTTACCTACAAAGGCACTCAAAGAATGAAGACATAGATACTTGAATACAAATTGGAGGAATCAGAAGAAGAAAATATAGAGGTAAAAGAAACTCAAGAAAAGAAGTCAGATCCTAAAGTGTCTACTAGAAGAAAAGCATCGAAACCCAAGATAGAAACATTGAAAAATGCTATCATAAATGAAGGGAAAATTTTAAAGTTAAATACATTCTATGATTTGTATTGTAGCTTTGAGAAATTTGAGCTAGAAAAAGCTGCAATAAGGCATTTGATATTAAATTACAAGAATTCTTTTAACACAAAAGGTCTTATTCCAAAAGACTTGTTAGCAAGAAGAAGAGGGCACTAGAGGAGGATAGGAAGATTAGAGAAAATCATATAAGGAAGCTTTGAGAAGTGGCTAGTGGAGCACTTGCAAAATTTATTGAATAGTCTTGGACCCTAGCTTAGAAACAATATATGACTTATTTTAATTATGGAAGGAATTTATGAGGAAATAAATAGAGAGATAGAGAAAAAAAGAGTAAAGATGATGTTAGATTTGAAGGCATCCAGTTCACAAAATATTTAACAGAGACATCTACATAGGAGAACGAAAGCATTGGAATAGAGGGGGAAATCCCTACATCAGGGGCATAAACATAGGTGAAAGATGAAAAGACAACACCAACATGAGTAGTAGAAGTTGTAAAAGAAACAATGGTGTTAGAGGAAGCTACCACTCTTCAAATAACAATTTCTGATGATACTATGCAAATAAACATCACCAATATAACAATGGATGTAATAGAAAACCCTTTCAAGGATTTTCGTCCAACCATTGTTGAGAATCTAGTGGACTACACCATCTTAGAAGATGAACAAGAAGAAATAGGATGAAAGAAGAAGAGGAGAAAAAGAAAGAAGTAGAGAAGAAGAAAGAAGATGAGGAGAAGGAGAAATAAGAAGAGAAAAAGGAATAAAAAGGAAAGAGAAAGGAATACTGATGGGGACACAACCCACGAACAGAATGGACACAACAGAAAAGGGAAATTGTATTAAACGAGAAAATAAGCAAGTACAAACAATACAAAGAAAATAAACTTCAAGACATGCCCTAAGGGCTTACAATAGCATAAATCTGGAGATAATTTCTCCTTTTAGTACCTCCTCTCAAACTCCACTCTGAACTGCCTTTTACAATGCCAGAAATCTCCTTAAATAGACCTCAAAGGGTTAAGGACTAGGAGTACATTCTAGAAAGTGCTAGTAGGCATCCACTAACCAAATAGAAGGTTCCAAAAGCTGTGTTAGAAGTTGGTGCAAATCTAGAAGAATCTAAAAATAGTAACTGAACTTTCGAGAGGCATAACTTTTGAACCGTAGCTCCGATTGATGAATCGTTTACATTTTCAAAAAGATCTGGAAGCGCTCTATAGCCCTATGGACCAGCTTTGCTCATTCCCCATTTTTTGGTCCTTTTCAAGGTCATTTAATGCCCCTAACCTAACTTTGAAGCATTCTTAGGAGGTCTCCAAAACTCAAAAAACTGCAATAACTTTCAAACCGTGGGGCCTTTTGACCTAATTCTTTTTTTGGAATGCTCTAAATCACAATTACATTCATCCGGCCAATTTACACCTTCTAGGTCACCAAAATGATGGCCAAATTGCATGCTCCTATTTTTTCAAGATTTTCTAGCACACTGATAGTTGAACTGTGAGAGTTGGAGCCTTTATTTGACTCAAATGGGTATCCAAAAATGAAAAGACATGAAACAAAAACTAAGTCTAAATACATTTTTTTTTGGGTGACACAGGATTGCCCTTATACCTCTGGATGCTCCTGCATCAGACACCTAGGGTAGATTGAAAAATGACCCTGTCACTTTATGAATGGTAGAGAAAATCCCAAATGGGAAACCTCAGCTGCTGAAATCCAAGTTGAGTCCTCGATCGGTCGTCCTTTCCATTTGACCAAATACTCTTCATACTGCTTGTTTCTCATACTCCTACCCACACGATGATCTAGAATGTCTTCTATCTCCTCCTTCTTAGAAGCAGGAATTGGACATGGCTCTAACAACAGCTCCTCATCTGCACCATCATCATGATACTCTGTTAAATCTGCAATGTTGAAAATGGGAGAAATGTGAATACCATCTGTCAGTTCCACTTGATATGTATTTCCTGAGTCATGTTTCTTCAAAATTTTGCAGGGGCCAAATTTCTTCATTTTCAGCTTGTTGTAAGTACCGGTTAGAAATCTTTCTTATCATAAGTGCACCATGACTAGATCTCCTATTCGGAATTCCTTATGTCTTCTCCTTTGATCAGCCCTAGCTTTATACTCTTGATTCATCTTGGTAATGTGTGCCTGAACCTCCTCATGTAGATGCTTGATATGTTCAGCAAATTCTTTCGCTTCAGCACTTGTCCTCTCCCCTTGCTCTATCTTCCTCAATTCTGGTGCAGTCCTTGCGCTATTCCCATATACAATTTGGAATGGTGATTTTCCAGTACTCCTATTTATAGAGTTATTGTAAGCAAACTCTGCTTGTTGTAGAATCAAATCCCATCCCTTGGGCTTATCTCCAACTAAACATCTCAACAAATTGCCTATACTTCTGTTTGGCCATCAGTCTGTGGGTGATGCATGGAACTGAATTTTAGGTCTGTTCTCAACTTCTTCCACAATGTCCTCTAGAAATACCCCACAAATTTAGTATCTCTGTCAGAAATCGTACTCCTTGGAAGACCATGTAGTCTTACCACCTCTCTGAAGAACAAGTCTGTAATATAGATAGCATCATGTGTTTTGTGGCATGGAATGAAATGTGCCATCTTGGAGAACCTATCAACCACCACGAATACTGAGTCATTACCCCTTTGTGTCCTTGGCAATCCAAAAAAAAAATCCATACTTATGTCCTCCCATGGCCTTGATGGAACAGGCAATGGCTGATATAGGCCAGTATTGTGACTAAACCCCTTGGCAACTTGACAAACCTGGAAACTCTGTACAAACTTCTTCACATCCTGTGAAATTTGAGGCCAAAAATAATGTTCTCTAAGAATGGCAATGGTCTTATCTTGACCAAAATGTCCTGCCATCCCTCCACTGTGTTTCTCCTTAATTAGATTTTCCCTCATAGAACTCCTTGGAATGCACAATTGACTACCCTTGAACAAAATGCCATCCTGAATCAAATAGTCTAACCACTTGGTTCTATCTATAGCAATAGGTTCTTTACAAGCTTTCCATGCTTCAGCAAAATTAGAATCCTTGGGGTACAAATTCTTGAGTTCATCAAACCCAACTACTTCAACCTGCATTACTGTAAGCAACAACTGTCTCCTACTTAGTGCATTTGCAACCCTGTTAGATTTTCCACTTATATGCTTCAACACAAATGTATAACTCTGCAAGAACTCTACCCACTTCATATGCCTCTGATTCAATTTACCTTGGCTATTTAGGTACTGTAATGCCTGATGATTAGTATACAAAAAAAATTCCTTTGGCAATAAATAATGCCTCCATTTCTTTAAGGCCTGAACTATTGCATAGAACTCTTGATCATAAACAGAATACTTCTTCTTTGCATCATTCAATTTTTCACTAAAATATGCAATAGGCTTACCTTCTTGGCTTAATACAGCCCCAATAGCACTTCCACTAGAATCACAATCCACCTAAAACACTTTTCTAAAATCTGGAAGTACCAATATAGGTTGTTCTGTTACCTTCTTCTTCAACAATTCAAAACTTCTCGTAGCTACTGTAGTCCATTTGAACTCTTTTCTATCCCCTCTTATTGTATTGGTTAGGGGTGCACATATGCCACTGAAATTCCTAATAAACTTCCTGTATAAACTAACCAAACCATGAAATGATCTTACCTCAGTAGTAGACCTTGGAGTAGGCCATTCCAAGATGGCTTTTACCTTCTCCGGATCCATTTTGAGACCTTCAGGTGATATAACAAACCCTAAATAGACTAACTCCCTTTTTGCAAAGTTGTATTTCTTCAGATTAATTAACAGTTTCTCTTCCCTTAGCCTTTCAAGGACACTACAAATATGCAATAAATGTTCTTCCAAAGTCTTGCTGAAAATTAAAATATCATCCAAATAAACAATAACAAATTTTCCCAAGAACTTCTTAAGTACCTCATTCATGAGCTGCATGAAGGTGCTTGGGGTGTTTGTCAATCCAAAGGGCATGACTAACCACTCATAAAGACCCTCCTTGGTCTTGAAGGCTATTTTCCACTCATCTCCTCCTCGAATCCGTATCAGGTGAAAACCACTCTTCAGATCTATCGTTGTGAAGTACTGAGCTCCAGTCAAGCAGTCCATAATATCATCCATCCTTGGCAAAGGAAATCGGTACTTGATGGTGATCCGATTTATAGCTCGAGAATCTGTACACATCCTCCACTCTCCATCCTTCTTTGGTGCGAGTACTACACGTACTGCACATGGACTCAGGGTCTCTCAAATCAAGCCCTTCCTCAACAACTCCTAAACCTGTCTATTTAGCTCCTCTATTTCAGTAGGAGTCATCCTATGAGCAGCCTTGTTAGGAAAACTGGCTCTTGGAATCAGATCTATCTAATGACTCATTTGCCTTACTGGTGGCAATCCATCTGGAACATTATCAGAGATAATATCTCCAAACTCCCCTAGTAAATCTGAAACTTCAACTAGTATTTCACTACTACCTTCTTTATCTTTCCTAGGAATCAAAGCATAGCACATATGCTGATGTTTCATGCCATCTAAAAACTTCCTTCCATCAAGAAGACAAATTCTAGCACTGCTACATACCTTTTCACCTTCCTTTTTCATGGGCTTTAATTTGTGGCGAACTCCATCCTTTTTCAGAGAGTAAGTGTTTGCATGTCCATCATGCACTGCATGTCTATCAAACTGCCATGGTCTACCCAACAATAGATGGAAAACATCCATCGAAATAACATCATAGAGAACTTCATCATGGTAACTCCCAATTTTAAATTTCACTAAACATTGTTCACTTACCAGGACCTTATGATCAACTTTTACCCATGCAATCCAATAGGGCTAGGGATGTTTCTCCCTCTTGACCTTCAGCTTAGAGACCATCTCTTCTGATACCAAGTTATCAGTGCTACCACCATCAATGATCACGTCACAACATTTATCCTCACACTTGCATCTGGTATAGAACAAACTCCTCCGTTGTCCTGGTTTAATCTCACCACTTAGTAGGACTTTTTCATTTACCAAGGTCTCTCCTCTTTCTGCATCCTTTGAATGTAATGATTGTGCATCCTCATCTACATGAGCAACCCTAGCTTGGCCCTCAGCTCTCCTATCTGCCCTACCTTGTCATTGAGGACATTCAAAGGCACAATGACCTTCTTCATTGCAATGGAAATAGGTACCATGGAAGCCTCCTCTTCCTTGTCCATGTCCTCTACCTCTTCCTCTCTGATTTCCAAAGTCTTGGTCACAGGAGTGGTTGAAACCCTCATTCCTTTGGTTCCTGCTAGTACCCTCATCTTCATTTTTCTTTTGGGTTTCATTGCGACCTCCAGATGACCTACTGCTTCCCCTTCCTCCTTGACCATGCCCTATTTGTCTTCCTTCAAACCTTTTATTTAGCTTCTCTTCAACTCGTAGGGAAAACTGGTATGCCTCTTCAACATTGGTCATTCTTACCAGACTTAATTCCTCCTAGATGCTAGGTCGCAACCCACTGATATAACGAGCAACCTTCTCCTTATTTGCTTCTACATGTCCCACTCTAATCAAGAGTCGATAAAATTCCTCTGTATATTCTTGGACTGATCTTCCTGCTTGGTTTAACCCATGCATCATCTCAAACAAATCAAGCTCATAGTCCACAGGAATTAACTGCTTCTTCAATTTGTCCACCATGCGATCCCATCTTGTGAGCTTCTCCTTTCCTCTTCTATTTCTTTCCAATTGGACCTCTTGCCACTAGATTTTGGCATGGCCTTTCAGTTTGGCCTTTGCAAACTTAACCCTATATGGGTCCCTGATATCCTCATACTCAAAGTATTCTTCCAGTTCATTGATCCAATTGATCAACTCATTTGGTTTCAAATTTCCTGAAAATACACCAACTTCAATTGTGGGTCTTTTCCCAAACTTAGTAATGGCCCTAAAAAGCCTTTCCTTTGCATGATTCAAAACTTCCCCATCAAATTCCCCTTCTGGTTCCATTACTTCTTCTTCATTTTCATCCTCACTGTTGTCACCTACGACAACATTTGCTCCTCTACGGAGCTCCTCTTGCAATGCCTGCACCTACCTTTGGAGGGCTCTAACCTCCTTAGGATTAATAGCTCTGGCCCTTTCGCCATGCTCTCTTCATGGAGGCATCTTCTAACTCAATCCCACAACCACACAGTCCTGGTGCAAACTGCCTCACAGTCGGTGCTCTGTCTACACACTCAGGAAAACTAGGCTCTGATACCACTTGATGGGGACACAACCCACAAACAGAATAGACACAACAGAAAAGGGAAATTGTATTAACTAAGAAAATAAGCAAGTACAAATATTACAGAGAAAATAAACTTCAAGACATGCCCTAAGGGCTTACAATAGCATAAATCTGGAGATAATTTCTCTTTTTAGTACCTCCTCTCAAACTCCACTCCAAACTGCCTTTTACAATGCCAGAAATCTCCTTAAATAGACCTCGGAGGGTTAAGGACTAGGAGTACATTCTAGAAAGTGCTAGTAGGCATCCATCGACGAAATAGAAGGTTCCAAAAGCTGCGTTAGAAGTCGGTGCAAATCTAGAAGAATCCAAAAATGGTAACCGAACTTTCGGGAGGCATAACTTTTGAAGCGTAGCTCCGATTGACGAACCGTTTATATTTTTGGAAAGCTCTCGAAGTTCTCTATAGCCCTATGGACCAGCTTCACTCATCCCCCATTTTTTGGCCCTTTTAGAGGTCATTTAATGCCCCTAACCTGACTTTGAAGCATTCTTAGGAGGTCTCCAAAACTTGAAAAACTGCAATAACTTTCAAACCGTGGGGCCTTTTGACCTGATTCTTTTCTGGAATGTTCTAAATCACAATTACATTCATCCAACCAATTCACACCTTTTAGGTCACCAAAATGATGGCCAAATTGCATGCTCCTATTTTTTCAAGATTTTTTAGCACACTGATAGTTGAACTGTGAGAGTTGGAGCCTTTATTTGACTCAAATGGGTATCCAAAAATGAAAAGACATGAAACAAAAACTAAGTCTAAGTACATTTTTTTTTGGGTGACACAGGATTTCCCTTATACCTCTGGATGCTCCTGCATCGAATACCCAATTGAATGGCCTCTAGGTGGCTATGAGGTTGATAGGCACAAGTTGGCTTAGATTCTAACATCTAGGGAGTGTCCCACCTTGGTTGGAAATGATGTTATTGCTTGGGAAAACAATGATTTGTTTGGATTTTTTTTTTTGCTACAGGTTATGCTAACCCAACAAAGTTTTGGGAACATTCAAGTTCCTTGGTGGAAACATTTATGTTATAAGTTCTCTTGGACCAAGTGCAATTTTTTCATGTGGTCGGTGGTCCAAAATTTGTGCCTTAGTTAGGATAATATTTGTGGGTGAGACTTTCAGGACTCCTCATGGTGTGTTTTGTTCTATAATTGTGAAGACACTATATCTATCTCTTTTGCTAGTGCTCGTTCAAGATACATATTTGGCACCTTTGGTGAAATGTGTGGAATCAAGCTTGTTGGCATGTGCTTTCTTTGCATGATTTCTTCATTTGATTGGGTTAGGCTCTTGTCAAGAATTATTTTATTCAAGTTTTTCCTTCTTTTATTATATGATATAGATGTTTGGAGAGAATTCATTAGATATGTCAAGATGTGTCATTCAGAGCTCCCAAATGTGGTGAAAAATTATACTTACTATGAGATAAATTGTTTCAGCCAAATATGATTTGTCTAAAGATGTGGATCCTAGTGATGTTATATTTTATAACCATCTTTGTATTCCTCCTCCACAAAGAATTCTCTTGAGGATGAGATCAAAGCATTCACTTCAAAAAATTAATCTAGTGGTGAGATGGACTTCACCTTTGTATGATATTTTAAAAATCAATATAGATGGGTCCTCTTGACAAAACTCGGGTCCTACTGCCATTGGTGGATTTGGTAGAGATATTTTGAGGATTGATCTGTTTATGTTTTCAATTTATAAGTCTCATTAGACTAAAAATTTGATGGAAGATAGTGCTATTTTGTATATTGTGAAGTGTGCCTATACTTTTGGATGGAAAAGGATAATTTGTGAGAGAAATTCATAGGTGGTGGTGCACATGTTGACTTGATATTACTTTGACATTGATTGCTAAGTGTTGGAAATGATTGAAAAGATCACGAGGAAAGTTGTTGGAATGATCATATGGAAATGGTAAAGAATGATCTCAATCATTGTTTTGTCATTGATGTCAAACTTGCTACTTGCAGGAATGACAATTGCTTTAATGATCCAAATACTATCAATTAGTTGATTGACAAGGAGGAGGCAATCAATAAGATGTAACTAGAACACCTAGAGAAAGGTTGAAGTTATGATGTTGTAATGAAGTACAAGGATCAACTAAACCATTGATGAAAAAAAGTGTATTTGATGACATACTATAAGATACAAAGAATGGGCACACTGAAACATATCAAAATGTAAGGCTTTAGATAAGTCTTTTGTAAAGCCCAACTAAGTTCATTAGAAAGAGGGAGTCGAGAAAGCTAGTAGGTGCCGAACAGATTCCTAGTTGAAGTTGAGCAAGTTCAACTTCAGGTGCCGAGCAAATACAAGTGCTGAGTGATATCAAGTGCCGAGAAAATACAAGTGCTGAATGATATCAAGTGCCGAGCAAATACAAGTGCCAAGTGATATCAAGTGCCGAGCAAATACAAGTGCTGAGTGATATCAAGTTTCAAGCAAATACAAGTGTCGAGAAAATATAGGTGACGAGCACTGGTAAAACCAATAGTGTCGAGTAACACAAAGGTACCGAGCACCGGTAAATCAATAATGCCGAGTTGATGCATTATTTTGAAAATCAAAGATTCGCCAGATCTAAGCCGATAAGGTTGTTATCTAGAAGTTTGTGAATTAAATGGAAGATAAGAATGATGAGTTGGTGGCACAGAACACCATGTAGAACATTTTTAAAGATACAACTGATGAAGTTTCTAGATAAGAGCAAGATACGGGGTAGATAGATTGTATCCTACCTAATCCATTTCAAACCCTAAAATTGGAGAGGGAGAATTGAGCAGAAAAGGAAAATCAGATTTCTATTTAAGGAGTCATAAGTTCATGAAGAAAAGAGAGAGAGAGGTGGTCAAGCATGAAAGCATAAAATGCTGAAGGAGGTGCTAAGGAGAAAAGAGAGCATAGTTACTCTGTTTCAATAAGAAGACCCTAGATATGGATGCATTGGTATGATGAGTAAGCAGACTCAAGGAGACGAAGCTTGAGAGGAAGACAAGCAGTCAAAGTTGAAGTGATTGAAGCCAAGAAAAAGATTGAACTAAAAGTGTGATCTGAAATGTGCAAAGTATGTTGTAAGTTATATCAGATCAAAACGTCATTATCATTACTTTCTAACAATTGTAACAGTTAGTTTAAATCCTATGGACTTAGGTTGGTTTAATAGCGTTCAGATAAATCCTTTAATAGGGTGACATTCCAAGTGAATGTTCTAAAGTCCTTTAACTAGGCCCATTCCTAACAGTTTGGTGAAATCCTCTAACAAGGTCAACATTTAACAGTGTGTTGTAAGCCTTTAACAAGGTAGGCTTTTAACAGGGCATCACTTTAGAAGAGTGAGAATAAGGTAGCATGTTATTGGTGGTTTTTCCCAAATTGGGTTTCCATGTAAATTATTGTGTCAGGTGTTGATCTTGCATGTTTTATCTCTGCATGTTGATTTACTGTAACTTGCTAATATGGTTGATTTAAGTTTGGATGAATGAAAAGTGTATGGATTCATTAAAAGTAGTGAAAAAGTATTATTAGGGCATTTGGACCTTGAATAACTGATTCACCCCCCCCTCCCCCCCCACCCTCTCAGTTATTCTAAAGAATTCTAACACTAAGGCTGAAGAAAAATTGGATAAATCCATTATCCTTGCTAAAGGTAAATAGTCTATGGAGATGGCTAGTACTAATTGTATTGTTAAGGATGAGAGGTTGAAGGAATTGTTAGACAAGAAATTTCATGATATGATGGAGGAAAATATGGTAATGCTTAATGATATAATGAAAAGGAATGAAATTTTTTTGAGGTTTATTCTTCTCCATAATTATGAGGGCATTTAAGCCTTTGCAACTAATTTTAAGAAAATCTATGTAAAGTTGGAGAAAAACAACAAATAGGTTGTGATGGTATATCTTGAGGAGGAGATAGTTGCTAGTCAGAAAGAAGGCCTAGGGAAGGGAGCCAAAGGAAACCTGAGAAAGAGAGATTCTAAAGAAATGGAGAGCATGCATATTATTGATACCAAAGACATCAAAATAGCCTTGCAAAGGATTAAGAATGTTAAGATGTAGTTTGCCAAGATCCTTAAAAAAATGGTTTAATGGTCCTTTCATTGTTTTGGTCTACTGGTGTATGTTTTTTTTGCTAGTCAAGTTTGTTGGTTAGGTCTACTGGAACTGTTAGCATTACATTTTTTGGTTCTATTTGTCTTTTTTGTTTGGGTTGTAAGATCTATAGGTTAAGAAGGTTTTAGTTTATCTTACTAAAATTCTCTTAGTGCTAAATGACTATGGTATGATAAGACATGTTTCATTTTGGTTCTCTTTTTGTAGGGATTTAGGTCCCTTCGTAACCTTTTTTTGAATTAATAAAAAATAATATCACAAATAAATTATTTTTAGAAAACTATGATTATTTATTTTATTATTACATTTAATTTATTATTTTTAATTATATTTATAGGTTAAGATGATCTTTTGGTTAAATTTGAGCTCATCAAATTGGATGCATTTAGATAGAACATTATAGTTCTACATGATTATTTTTGTAAGGAAACTCAGGTGCAGAAACAGCTTCCTACACTAATCTCATAAGGAAAGTATGATGCAAATCCTATTAAAATCTTCTACACTTATAGATTCAATATCATGTAAACAACAATATTGCAGCCAACCATGCATACAGAAAATAGATAGAGAAAGGAACACATAACACAAGGATTTTCCAGTGGGGAAAAACCTTTCGGTAAAACAACCCCACCCCTTAAAAACCTGCACAATGTATTACCTTCAACAAAAAGTTACAATACACTTGCAGTGCAAGCTCAACAGCGACAACAGAAGACTCCAGTAGCTACTTGCAGTACCAACAATACCCTTTTTTTCATCGCATCTCTTTGCAACCCTAAAAATGCTTATAACATGCACTTCACTTTAGGGCTACTCCCAAAGGTAAACCGTATTAGGGTTTTACCATTCTCTAAGAAAATAGGAACCCGGACCCCACTATTGGGGTAGAGTGTACAATACTCAAAATATCTTAGTTTCCACATGTCTTCACCTGTCATTGAATCTTCCTAACATAGCTCTTACATGTCATAGGAATCTGTCATAACCATTTTAGTCATGATCTCCTTAAACACAATTCAAGATGTCAAAACATCAACATTATTTGCAAGAAATACAATTTATAAAACAAATGATAAGAAATAGGAATTATACAAGGTTGAGACACCTTATTCCTAACATTCTCCCTCTTGTCGAACACCTTGTAAGAGCAACATGAACATAACAAGAACTAACCATTATAGGCCAAAAGGCCCATAGACTCCAAAAACCATCTGAACTTCTTAGACCCCACTGGTTTCATTAATGCATCTACAACATTCTTCACAGTATCTACCTTTTCCAAATTTACCTTTCCATCTTCCACCATATCTCTCACAAAGTAATGCTGCACATCAATGTGCTTCGTTCTAGCATGGAAAGTTGGATTCTTCGCAAGGCAAATAACACTCTGACTGTCACACCAAATAGTAATATGTTTTGCATCAACACCAACATCAGAACACAATCTCTTAAGCCAAATGGCTTCCTTACAAGCATGAGTAGCAGCCATGTACTTAGCTTTTGTAGTGGACAAAGTAACCACAAGTTGTCACTTGCTCATCCAACTGATGGCACCACCAAACATAGTGAAAACATAAGAACTGGTGGATCTCCTGTGGTCAATATCACCTGCCCAATCTGAATCGACAAAGCCATGAATACAAACTGAATGCAGAGAGCCAGAAGAGTTACCATGATAACATATGGAGTAATCTAATGTACCCCTCAAATATCTGAATACTCACTTAACTGCATCCCAATGTATCTATCCAGGATTAGCCATAAATCAACTCAAGACTCCCACTGCTTGGGCAATGTCTAGTCTAGTACAGACCAAAGCATACATAAGACTGCCAACTGCACTAGCATAAGGTACTCTACTCATGTCCTCCACCTCACTAGGAGATTTTGGACAATCATCTACAGATAACCTTTTTCCCACAGGAATAGGAACACATAGAGGTCTACAATCTACGATGCTGAACCTATCCAACACAGACTTCACATACTTACTCTGACTCAACCAAAGTTTTCTATTAGACCTGTCTCTACTGATTTCCATACCCAAGATGTACCTAGCTGCCCCAAGATCTTTCATCTCAAACTATGCTGACAACTGAGATTTAAAATTAGAAATCATACCCTTACCCTTCCCAAACAGCAACATATCATCAACATATAATGCAACAATAAGAAGGTGATCATTTTCAATTTTGAAATAAACACAATGATCTGATTTTGATCTTACAAATCCAATTGACAACACAAAGGCATCAAACTTAAGGTACCACATCCTAGGAGATTGCTTCAAACCATATAGAGATTTCTTTAATCTGCAAACTAAGGATTCTTTACCTTTAACAATGTAGTGCTCAGGCTGTGACATATAAATCTCTTCCTCCAAATCACCATGAAGGAAAGCTGTCTTCACATCCATCTATTCTATCTCTAAATCATATGATGCAGCAAGAGATAACAGAAATCTAATGGATGTCAACTTTGCAACAGGAGAGAATATTTCACCATAATCTATTCCCTCTATCTGTGAATACCCCTTTGCAACCAATCTAGCTTTGTACCTTTCAACACTGCCATCTGCACAAAATTTCTTCTTGAACACCCATTTACAGCCAACAAATTTTCTTCCTTTAGGAAAAGGTACAAGGTCCCATGTTTTTTTTTTCTCTAATGAAGCCATCTCATCATCCATAGCCTCAATCCAGGAACTTGCATCTTCCATGCCCAAAGCCTCTTTCACAGATCTAGGCTCATCAGTGTTAGTAATCAAAGCAAAAGTACAACTAGAATCTAACATAGAATAACCAAACCTTTCTGGTTGCTTTCTTTCTCTCATGGATCTCCTCAAGGGCTGAGGTTGAGGTTGTTCTTCCTCTTCTTTTGAACTATCAGAGCTGTAAGAGCTCTCCTCATCATTAGACCCAACATGGTCTCTCTGTTTAGCCTTCTCAGGGGTAGGAGGCAACTGAACAACATCTTTTTCCTTTTATTTTTCATTTGGTTGTAGCACAATAGGAGAAGATGTTAGCTCTCTAAAAATAACATTTGTACTATACAACACCTTACTAGTCACATGATCCCAAAGCTTGTATCCTTTCACACCAGCACTGTACTCGATGAAAATACATTTAACAACTTTGTTTTCCAACTTAGATCTTTTCTCCATTGGAACATGTGCATAAGCTTCACAACCAAAAACACGAAGATGTCTAATTGAAGGCTTCTTACCAGACCACACCTCCATGGGTGTCTTACCAACAAGGGCTGATGTAGGAGATCTGTTAACCAGATAGCAAGTAGTGGCCATAGCTTCGGCCCAAAACCTTTGTTCTAAACCAGCTCCACTAAGCATGCTCCTAGCCTTCTCCATTAGTGTCCTGTTCATTCTCTCTGCAACTCCATTTTGCTGTGGGGTATACGGAGTTGTCTTATGCCTCTCGATACCTTATTCTTTATAGAACTGTTCAAACTCTGTTGAGCAAAACTCACCACCATTGTCAGTTCTCACACACTTAATCTTCTTACTAGTCTGATTCTCTACAAAGGCTTTAAATTCCTTGAATCGACTAAAGACTTGTGTCTTACTTTTAAGGAAATAAATCCATGTCCTTCTACTATAATCATCTATGAAAGATACAAAAAATACAGACTTGGAGATTGAAGGAACTTTTAGAGGACCAAATACATCAGAATGAATAAGATCCAAAACATCAGAAGATTTGTGAGAACTAGAGTAAAACTAAACACAATTTTGTTTACCATATACACAGTGTTCACAAAAGTCAAACTTGAGATTGCAATCATTTAACCCCTCAACGAGATTTTTATTTTTCAGGGTTCTGAGACCCTTCTCACCAATGTGACCAAATCTCAAATGCCACAACGTTGTCTTTTCTGCAGGAAGCTTTCCTTCCAAAGTGTTTGCACCCTTAGGTACACTTGTTGCACTACCATCAAAACCACTAACCACAGTCTTCTTTACTGCTCATTCAGATGGTGGGGATGAAGTGATAGCTACTCTCTTCTTTGAAATAGAAGAACTATTACACTGAGAAATGTGTGCATCAAGCTGAAACAAAGTACCTCTCCTAGTACCCTTAGCAAGCACCATAGCTCCTTTCATCATCTTACATCCATCTTTAGAAAAAACAACTTGCACACCTACATCATTCAACATACTTACAGATAATAGATTTTGTGCCAAACCTAGAATGTGCATAACTACATTGATTCCCTTTACTCATCCATCAAGAAATTTGATAGTGACCCTTCCACGTCCAACTATCTTTAGGTGAGAATCATCACCCAAGTACACCTTTCCACCATCGAACTCTTCATATCTTGAGAACTAGTTTTGATGAGAGGTCATGTGAAACAATGCACCTGAGTGAACCAACCACACATCATTAGATGCATGGGCTGCCAAAGCTACGATGAATGCATTGCCATCTTCTTGAGATTTTTCAGAACCAGAATCTGAGGCTTTCTTCTTCTTCTTCTTAGGCTCTTTACAATCTTTACGGAAGTGCCCAGTCTTATCACAGTTGCAACATTTTACCTTGGACTTATTGGAAGTCTTTGACTTCCCACGAGATTTGGATCTACCCTTATTGTCAGACTTATTGTCATTTTTCTTTCCTCTTTCCGTGGATCTCCTACGAATAGCAAGGGCTTCTTTTTTTGAAATAGAAGCCTTTCTTTGCATCTCCTCTGATAGCAGTGAAGACACCACATCATCCATTTTGAAAGTGACTAATGTGCTTCCGAGAGCCATCACAAGATGGTCCCATGAATCTGGTAAAGAACACAAAAGTGTGTAGCAACGATCCTCCTCCCCTAACTTGACATCGGCTAATGTCAACTGTGCAACTAGTAGATTAAATGCATTTAAATGATCTGTTAAGGATTCACCTTCTTCCATTCGTAGAGAATGCAACTTCTTTCTCAAGAACAACTTGTTCACCAAAGATTTGGCCTGATACACGGCCCCAAGTCTCTCCCACAAACTATAGGCTATTTTCTCATCTAGAACATTCAGAAGGACTGCATCGATTAAACAGTCTTATGAGACCCTTAGCTTTACGATCTTTGATATCCCAATTTGCTTGAGCTATAGTTGCTGGTCTTGTAGCACTTGTAGTCGCTTCCCATAGGTCACGATCTTCCAACATTTCTTCCATCTTGAGTTTCCACAACTCAAAATTAGTGCCATTAAACTTCTCCACCTCCATTCTTCCATATGATGAACTCGCCATCTCAATCTGCAAATAAGATTCAGGATGCTTTGCACAAGACTCTCACTCAACTTGAGATTAGCTCAAAAAACCCTACCCAACAACTAGGATCAATAGTTGGTCAAGCTCTGATACCACTTGTAAGGAAACTCAGGTGCGAAAATAGCTTCCTACACTAATCTCATAAGGAAAGTATGATGCAAATCCTATTAAAATCTTCTACACTTATAGATTCAATATCATGTAAATAACAATATTGCAGCCAACCATGCATACAGAAAATAGATAGAGAAAATAACACATAACACAAGGATTTTTCAGTGGGGAAAAACCTTTCGGTAAAATAACCCCACCCCTTCAGAACCTATACAATGTATTATCTTCAACAAAAGGTTACAATACACTTGCAGTGCAAGCTCAACAACGACAACAGAAGACTCCAATAGCTACTCGTAGTACCAACAATACACTTTTTCACATCGCATCTCTTCACAACCCTAAAAATGCTTATAACATGCGCTTCACTTTAGGGCTACTCCCAAAGGTAAACCGTATTAGGGTTTTACCATTCTTTGAGAAAATAGGAACCCCAAAATTTTTTTTGAGGTGATGCCCTGAACCCCACTATTGGGGTAGAGTGTACAGTACTCAAAATATCTTAGTTGCCACATGTCTTCACATGTAATTGAATCTTCCTAACATAGCTCTTACGTGTCATAGGAATCTGTAATAACCGTTTTAGTCATGATCTCCTTACACACAATTCAAGATGTTGACACATCAACATTATTTGCAAGAAATACAATTTATAAAACAAATAATAAGAAATAGGAATTATACAAGGTTGAGACACCTTATTCCTAACAATTTTTACATATTTTATTGTATTAATGAAGATCAGACAATAAATTTCCATTCAGATATCCAAGCTCACAAACCTTTATTCAATGTAATAATAGTTCAATATTAAAATCATGCTAGAAAATGTCATCAAGCAAGTCACACTACACTTCATGTCTTGCATGCTAGAACAATATTAAACAATACAATTGACATGCACACCAATTTTTATGAAAGGGTGGGATGGGGGAAACATTGAAACACGATGAAAATATACAACTATTAGTTTAAATACTATAAAATGATAAAATGTTATGATCTTAAGAAAAAAATTGAACCCTACATCTTGTTTACAAATCCTCTTTTCTAGATTGTAAGAAAATGTTAGAAATTAGAGAATCCTATAGGATCTTGGCATTCATATCATATGAAACTTAAAGTAAGAAACTAATTTAACTAGATCAAATCTTTTTATTTGAGGCCCATATTATGATTTAAAATTCTTCTAACTTCAATGTTTAAATTTTAAAATATCAAATATTAAATATCTTGAACATTGATCCTTTGAACATCAATAATTTAAGAGTTGACTGATAGATAAGAAAAATGGTGAACACTTCAAGATGAAAAAAGGAGACAGAGGGGAAAACTAGCACATCTTAACACTTATTCTAGTATTACTCATTTTGTCCATTTATCACATATGTAAAAGTAAATAGAAAAATAAAATAAGGCAAGACACAAGAATATCAAGTTTATGTAGTAATTTCAAGAAGGGAAAAAGTTACTATGAGATCCTATCAACGCTATAAGAAACTATTTAGAAAAAGACTTTCAAGGTAAGTTACACTATCTTAGAAAAATATATAGAATCCTTAAGAACTAAATATTAGTTATAAAAAGAAAAATACAATTTCATATCATCAAAATAAGTATTTTTAGTGAGTTATGGTTAAAAAGGGATTTATAAATGATGTCAATATGGTGTTTCTTTGTGGTGACATAAATGAAGAGTTATAAATGATGTAGTCGAAAGATTTTGTAAAGCATAGATAAGAGCATATGTATTAAAATTTAAAGTTAAGTTTATATGGGCCTAAGAAAAGCCTTGAGGCCATGGTACCTCAAGTTTGATAGTTTAATGAGTGAGAATTAGTTTATATGATGTGTGTTGGTATAAATTAGAATTCACTATTTACACTTTACTTAAGTTTACTTAGGTCAATGCATTATTTTATTATTTATTAGGTTGACACTTAGGAGTTTGCGTACTTTTATGAATCAATGAAATTTGACTATAGTCAAATTTGAGGTAATTTTTTTTCAAACTAGCACATGAAGGTCCGATTTGCAAATCTGGTATGGTCATTTATTAGATTTGTTAATTTATTTTTTAGATATGTATTTTTCTCTGCATTTTTGGAGCCATTTTTTCAATTTTTTAAGGCCAATTCGGCTTGTAGAGAATTTTTTTTTGCAGGAACTGAGCAGTAAAACCTCGGCTGCCATAGAGAATATTCATAGAATATTCCTTCATCAAATATCTTCTAGCAAATATTCTTCCACAAATTTTGGTTGTACCACATAGGAATTTGCGACTACATCACATTGACAACTATTATCAACATGGCGTCCCTACCTCTACAACCAGTCAATAGTTCTGTAGAACTAGTCAACTCCCACTTGGAGTCCACATCATTACTGAGTCATCAAGCAGAGTTAGAAATCCATTCAGGTTGTACCCTACCATGTCTTTTTTTCTACCTATTTGTAAAGTGCTGACATCATTGCCTAATCACCAAGGTGCCCAATTTTCTACTAACATCTTCATTTCATGGAGTTAAAATTGACGGCTTTTTAATTGTCATTTGGAGGCAAATTTGAACTATTGTGATGACCATTTTCCAATCAAATTTAAGCTCACAATTTTTGGCCTGGACTCCTCTCTAGATTTAGTTTTGATTTGATAGTCTAACTTTGAGAGGCCATAACTTAGTCATTCGAGGTTCGAATTAGGTGTGATTTTTTTGATTTTGGGTAGAATTTCCTGAATGTTTTAGTGGTGCTATTCTTTTCTAGTTTTGGTGCATGGATTTATCAAAAATAGTGTTTTTTGACAACTATACTTGTCTAATCCTGCATTTTGCAACTTCAAATCTTCGTACGGGTCCATCTAGACTCGAAATTAGGTTCCATTTTTTTGAAAGTGCTTATTTTTTCATCTACTTTCCAAATCTACAATCAAATTATAGGCTTGTGTGGACAAAAATACCACTTTAGAAATAGGTCCTATTTTACATTGTATTGCTTCAAAATTGTTGTATTTCTGAGCTACATTGTAAAGTTCCAGATATGAACTCTGAAAGGAGGTTGTAAAGAAAAAAATTAGAAGCCCACTTTGTCTATTTTGACAAGTGGCCTATTGTGAATGCACTACATGTAAAGTGCCAAAATCGGGGATTTTTTGATTGAGTGAAAAGAAGGGGGGGCATGTATTATGTTTTGTGTCTCCTTGATATTTTTCTCTTACATTATGGGTTCTTTTTCAAAGTTAACTCGACATAATTATGCTACTTAGAAAGAAAACATAAAGGAACCATTGGTTGAAAAAGGTTTGTTGCATTATGTAACTAGTGCAACAAAGAAACCTCCGACTGATGTTGATGAAGCTCAAAAAAGAAGATTCAGAATCCAAACAAGAAATGGCACTAGGAATCTTGCTCAAGAATATCTCAGATCCTATCAAATATCATGTTAGGAAACTTACTGATCCAATAGAATTCTATGCTAAACTTGAAGCATTGTATGGGACTATAGATGAAGATATGGCCTACACCATTGAGGACAAACTTCTCAAGTTGGATTCTAGGAATTTCGACACTATCAAAAATTATCTTACCGAAGTAGACATGTATAGGGCACAACTTAAGGATTTTGGTGAACCCATCAAGGATGGAAAGATGATCAAACATATTATGAATCATCTTCCTCTTGAATATGCTCCTTTTGTTTGCAATTATAATACTCACAAATTAATGATGGGTAGTGCCTACACTAAGCCTTCATTCAAGAAATTTTCAGAAATGCTAATCTTAGAACATGAAAATTTAGTGAGTATGGAAAGTCTTCAATCTTCCAAGACCAAACCCTTGGTAACTAATGAAGGGAATTCAAGTGGTAAAAATTTCAACAAGAAACAAAAATAGTGGAAGGCTAAGCCACAAGATGACATGCAACAATCCTCCTCTAAACAACAATCTTCTTTGCATCAATCTTCCTCACAACAAGGAAAGTCTTTTTACAAAACTAATTAGAAGGGGAACACCTCCAACAAGAGGGAGAAGAAAACTTGTGCGTATTGTAAGAAGAATGGTCATGATGAACATGCATGTAAGCATAATCAGATTAATGAATTGGTAAACCTAATGAGGAAACAAAAAAATGATGTACCAAATGCCTATAAGGATAAGGGTCTTTAACCACTTCAAAGGGTAAGGGAAAAGCTTTGGTAGCAAGTACAAACAATGCCAAGGAATGGTTTCTTGATTTAGGAGCTACACATCATATGGGTGCTTCAAGGGAGCATTTTTACTCTTTGAAACCATCAAATGTACCTTACATCTATGTGGGAAATGAAACTTAAGTGGAAGTTGAAGGGAAAGGAAATGTTGAGTTGGATAATGGCATCTTCAAGGATGTTCTTCATGTTCCTAACCTTAGCACCAACCTTCTTTCCATCTACCAAATAATTCACTATGAATGTAGTAACAAAGTGGAGTTCCTTCCTAATACAATTGTGGTGAAAAATCTCAAGGATGATTCTATGGTGGTAGTTGGAAAGGCTAATCATGAGACAAGACTTTACTCTTTTTCTCATTTTGTGCCTAAGTCCACTTCCCTTGCCTTATTGACTCATTCAAATTCACAAAGTAAACTATGGCATGAGAGATTTGGACATCTCAATTATTTCTATGTTCAACAACTTAACATGAAGGATATGGTCATTGGTCTACCTCAAGTCAAGTATTTAGAAGGTGTATGTCTAGGTTGTGAAGTAGGCAAGCTTCCCCAAGAGAAATATGACAAGGGGAAGTCTTGGATGGCTTCTGTTGTTCTTGAATTGGTTGATAGTGATGTAGCTAGCCCATTTCTAGTACCATCATTTGGTAAGGCTTGTAGTGTTCTCACCTTTATTGATGACTTTTCATGGTACACTTGGTTCTTCTTTCTTGCTCATAAGAGTGAAGTATTTGATAAGTTTATCACCTTCAAAGCTCAAGTTGAGGAAAAATTAGGGAAAGCCATCAAGATTCTACGAACAAATAATGGTAAGGAATATGTCAAGTCTAGGCTTATAGAATTTTGTACTCATGAGGGTATTGATCTTCAACATTCAGTTGCCTACATGCCACAATAGAACAATGTTGCTGAAAGGAAGAATAGAACCCTTAAAGAGATGACCACTTGTATGCTTCAACATAAGTCTCTAGATCAAGTGTTTTGGGCAGAAGCCATGTGTTGTGTAAATTACATCCAAAATAGAAGTCCCCATAAGGTCTTAGATGGAATTAGACCTTTTGAGGCTTGGTGTGGCAAAAAACCAAGTGTAGAGCACTTTAAAGTTTTTGGTTGTCCAGCATGGGCAAGAATACCTCCACAAAAGTGAAAGAAATTAAAACCTCAAAGAAAACCCTATATATTTGTTGGATATCCTAACCATCTTAAGGTATACAAACTCATGGATCTAGAGACACATGAAATCTTTTTTGAGAGGAGTGTTCACTTTGAAGAAACTTGTCCAAGTTTGGCTTCTTCAACTTCCCCCTCTTCCTCCTTCATGGAAAGTGATAATAGTGATGATAGTGACTTAAAAGAAGACATTCCTTCAACTTTTACTTGTGGGAACCACCTTCATAGGGTCCACAAATAGTTGAGGACATTCCTTCTTCTTCCACTAAACCTTGTTGGGCACAATAGACCCTTGATTCATTAGGTTCATTGGTGGGGAATGCTTCAGACACTTAGAGAACAAGGTCACAACACAAATCATTTCCACATGCTTATATTTCCATTGCTTTAGATCCATAGTCATTTAAGGAAGCATGAGGGATTCTAGAATAGGACAAGGCTATGGAGGAAGAATATAACTCTTTGATGAAAAACAACACTTGGGACTTAGTTCCCCTTCCCAAGGGAAAAAAAGTTGGTTTGATGTAAGTGGATCTATCAAACCAAAGTTGTAGTGGATTGAAGTGTGGATAAGCATAAGGTTAGACTAGTTGCCAAAGGTTTCTCACAAGTTCTAGGTATTGACTATATAGAGACTTTTGCACCAGTTGACAAGATGAGCTCTATTCGCTTAACACTAGGTATTGCTACAGCTCATGGTTGGGTTGTACATTAGATGGATGTAAAGAGTACCTTTTTGAATGGTGATCTTCACAAGGAGATTTATATGGAGCAGCCATAGGGGTTCATACAGGATTCTACTATGGTTTGTAGATTGAAGAAGTCTATCTATGGTCTTAAGAAGGCTTTGCGAGCTTGGTATGCCAAGATGGATTCCTTCTTACTCTCAGTAGGATTCATTAGGTGTCATTCTGATTTGAATGTCTACATTCTTCAGAGGGATGACTCACACTTGATACTCATGCTTTATGTATATGACTTGATCATTATAGGAAGTACTTCATCCATCATTGCCAGTGTCAAGACCTCTTTGCATCACAAATTTTCTATGATAGACTTGGGTTTACTACATTATTTTCTTGGTATTGAGATCACACAATTTTTAGTAGGCATCACACTATCTCAACACAAGTATTCTCGTGAATTTCTTTCTTGATTTCACACAAGTGAGTGCAAGCCTACTCCTACTCCCTTACTTTTAGGTGTCAAGTTAGAGGCCAAGTGTACCACTCCACTTGTTGATGTTACATTGTATAGATAGTTAGTTGGGAGTCTCATCTACTTGACACATACATGCCCTGATATAGCTTTTTTAGTTGGCATGGTTTCTCTCTTTATGCAAGAGCCACATGAGCTTTATTGGAAGGTCACCGAGTGCATGTTGCACTACATTTAGGGTACACATAAACATGGGATACACTATGTAGTAGGTACATGACTTCATCTAGTTGGATATATAGACTTAGACTATGCAGGGGACCTTGATTCTTAAAAGTCTACTTTAGGTTACATGTTTCACCTTGGTTCTAGCCCTATTTTTTGGCATAGTAGGAAGGAAAATAATATTTCTCTTTCTTCAACTGAGGTTGAGTATCGAGGAGCTGTCAATGTAGCTACAAAGGCTCTTTGTTTACAACACATCCTGAAGGAGTTTGGATTTGATCTACCTAAATCTACAATCATACATTGTGATAATTAGAGTGCTATTGCAATCTCTAAACATCCAGTTTAGCATAAGTGGACTATACACATTGAGGTTCATATGCACTACATTAGAGAGCCGATACATGAGTAGATCATTGCATTACAATATTGTCCTATTGCAAAGAAGGTCACATATATCTTCACCAAACCCTTCACTAAGATAAAGTATATTCATTTGCAAGATCTCTTGGGGGTATAGGATTTTACAAAAAGGGGAGTCCCTTGAATTCTCTCTTCTTTCCTCTAGGAGGGATCTTTTCCTCATTTGAGGTCTTCTTTTCTTTCTTTTTGGAGGAGGGTTTTTCCCATGAGGTTTTCCCTCTTTCTTCACTTTATGAGAGATTGTGTTGCATCACATTGTATGTAGAGCATTGCTTTTGTACATGGGTATCTAACATGGCCTCATAGCTGGGACCCATCATGCATTTGTGAGCTTAAGTGCATTCCCCTATAAGAATTTTTCTTAGGGAAAAATTCACCCAAGATCAAGGAACTCAAGCACAAGCACATAATAGACCAGAGTATGATTAGAATAACAATATAGTATTCAATTGATGTACAAGTACACTAAGAGTTCCTATATATAAATGCCTTTGGAATAATTCTAGAATGTCTAGGAGTTAGCACACTGATAAGTCTTACAACAAGGCACATGTCCACTAGAAGTGGATTATCCTCCATTAAACATAGGAGTAAGTGAGATGATGAGAGGATAAGCCTACAAAGTTGTAGCACAAAAAATAATGTTGTAGACACCATGTACTTAATTAAGAGTGTAAATAACTATGTTGTCTACATGAAAACTTAGTTAATCATGCAAACTCTAGTGTTGTAGACACCATGTGCTAAATTAGAGTTTCTTACTTCTATGTTGTGAACATGACAACTCATACAAGTTTGCAAACTCCTAAGTGTCAACCTAATAAATAATAAAATAATGCATTGACCTAATTAAAGTTAAGTAAACTGTAAATAGTGAATACTTATTTACACCAACACTCTTAAGTGCAAATCAAAATCCAAAGGCCCGATTTGCAAATCTAGTATGGTCATTTATTAGATCTGTTAATTTATTTTCTAGATCTGTATTTTTCTCTGCATTTTCGGAGATATTTTTTTGGAATTTTTTTTTGGCATATTCAGCCTGTAGAGATTTTTTTTTGCAGGAATTGGTCAATGAAATCCCATCCCTTGTAGAGAATATTCTTAGAATATTCTTTATAAACTAGCGAACAACCCTCAATAACTGATGAACACATGAACTAAATCTGAGAAGTTAAATCGCGACCCATAACACATCCTGTTGGCATTATGTTGTATTTTTCATAAGTGACAACACTTATTCAATTCTAAATGCTTACCGAGCTCATCACTTAGTCTTCAGTTTATATCGAGCATTTAATGGTTACCTTGTAAGCTTAGTAGTTAAGCAGTTTACATCGAGCATTTGTAAAGCTACCAAGTAAATTTAGGCAATGTGAAAACTAGCAGTGTCTATCAAGCTTTTCAGTGTCTGCCGTGCTTCACAGTGTTTACCAAGTAGTAAGTTTGTGTCGTGGAGATTCAGTGTAAACCAAGCATTGGAAGAAGTAGTGTTTACTGAGTGAAGCAAGGTAAACTCAGTATGTAGTATCTACTAAGTGACACCACATCTACCTAATCACCAGTGGTTACTAAGTTTAGAACTACATCGAGTGATTAGTATGGACCGAGCCTTCACTTCTACCAAGTGCATGATGATGCTGAGTAATGCAGTGGATGCCATGTATCAAAAAGTCATCGAGTCAGTTCAGTGAACCTAAGTTATTTACTATTGGGCCGACTTTGTAATGTATTTGTTCACTTGTGTTTTGGCTGACCTTGTAGTTTTTTAAATTTGAAAAGTATATATGTAAGGTGTATTGTAAGATATCATATGTATCAAGCAATAGCGAAGTAATGTGATGTAATTTTGAAAAGTACCTTTGAAGGATTTCCAGTAGTAGTTCAAGGAATACATCAAGGTCAATACATAGGTAGAAAAGTTATATTCATCACATAAGGTGATTAATGCATAAAGGATCTTATCAGCAATCAGTTGTAAGTAGATCCACTACTTCATCTTAATAGGTGAATCAACTTCTAAATCCTTTAATAGGGCAGACTTAATAGTCTTTCTATAAATCTCTTAATCAAGTGCATACTTCATTATAAGTTTGTAAATCCTTTAACAAGGTGGACCTAGTAGTCCTTTGTGCTCCTAATAGGGTAGACTACCAAAAGTGGTCAATATAAGCCTTAATAGGCCAACTTTATATTGCAATATTAAATTTTTGTGGGTATCATCCCCACCCCAGTTTTACTTTCTATTTTGAATGTTTCTGGGTCACCAAAATATTGTGTTCTTTTGTGTGATGAATGTTTTATCTTTCAGTACTAATGTATGTGGTAATATAGATGGATGTGTGGTAAATTTAAAGGAAATTTTTAAAGTTACTAATTCACCCCTCCCCCTCTTAGTAACTTGTCATATTTTGAATATTTCCAACACATACGACGGTCATGCTTTTTTAATTTACATCACACAAAAATGTGTTCTTTGAACACATATTGTGTGTCACATAGTGTCAATGTGGGATTTTAATCTCACTACCAGTAATTAATCTCTGATCCATTGAATTTATTTCCCCATCCCTTAGAAATCTCGATCGCCATTGTCAAGTTTCTAGGATTTGCAAAACTTCACTAGCATTTAAATAGTCCCCTGCAGCTTTTGATTCTTGGAAACATGTGGCAAACCACAGGTTCCATGCAACCCCCCATAGATGTTCCACATGACAGTCTATCCACATCTACAATAGAACCTAGAGTAAGCAGGACAACCATAAACTAGCACATCATCCAAGTTAGCGACAATCCACATGGCACCATTGCATGCAGGTCTAACATCACCCCTTGATGCAAGAGCATCTTGCATGGGAAAATTATTGGGAAAAAAAAAATTGAAAAAAAAAAAAATTGGAGGAGAGAGAAAGTGACGAAAATTAGAGGAGAAATAAAAAAAAATAAAAAAAAAGGGGAAAAAGGAGAAAAGAATGAAAAAGAGGATTTCTATTTTCGAGGTTCATAGGTGGCATAATAGAAAATAAAAACAAAATAAATGGTTGTCATTCCATTTATCAAAGTGTGTGGGTAGAATTCTAGAAAGTTATGAATATTGTAGAAAATTGTGGAAGTTGTAGAAGGTTGTGGAGGAATTCTAGAAGGTTGTGGATAAGTCATGCATTGGGTGGTAAGTGCCTATTTAAGCAAGGCATATGAGCATTTCTAATCAAGCTCAAGGAGAAGCTTGAGAAGTGGAAGCTCAAGGAGAAGCTCAAGGAGAAGCTTGAGAAGTGAAAGCTTGAGGAGTAGAAGCTTGAGAAGTGGAAGCTTGAGAAGTAGAAGCTCCAGAAGGTGAAGCTTGAAAAGATTGGAAGGCTTCAAGGTGTGAAAGAGAAGGAGGAAGTGAAGAGTGCATTTTCCTGAGTCTGTGGACAGAGCGCTGAATGTGAGGCAGTTTACAGCAGGATTGTGATGGACTCGTGAGTGTGTAGACAAAGCACCGAATGTGAGGCAGTTTACACTTGGATCTTGGATAAAGTTGGAGAAGAGCTAGTGACTATGGTTTAGAAACAAGGAGGTTGCTTGGTGGCTTGTGAGCACAAGTTGAGATCTTGGAGGTTTCTAGTAGAGTGTGGATCTGGGCTAGCTTGGGTTTGGATTGGATCTTGAGAGATCTTGTTGCATTTATTTGTCATGAGTTGGTAAAGGTGGTGTGGTCCTTTGTCAGTGGTGTCAGAGCATACCTTCATCAATAGTATTAGAGTAGTACTTCATTAGTGGTATCAAAGCATACCTTCATCAGCGGTATCAGAGCAGTACTTCATTAGTGGTATTAGAGCAGGAGATCCTAAGTGTACAAGCAGATTGCCGAAGTGTGAGGCAGTTTGTACCAGAACCTTGGTTGGGTGAAGTTTATCAGAGTAGGAGTTCCTGAGTGTACAAGTAGATCGCCGAAGTGTGAGGCAGTTTGTACTAGGACCTTGGTTGGGTGAAGTTTATCAGAGCAAGAGTTCTTAAGTGTACAAGCAGATCACTGAAGTGTGAGGTAGTTTGTACCAAGACCTTGGTTGGGTGAAGTTTATTAGAGTGGGAGTTCCTGAGCATGTAAACAGATCACTAAAGCTGAGGTAGTTTGCACTAGGACCTTGGGAGGACATGCAGATTGATTCATGGATGCGGAGATGGAAGACTGAACTTGTTGAGGCATGATTGTGGAGAGCTGGTGGATTGCAGATCCGTTGTCCTAGACTTGTGATGTGGTTCCTGATTGTTCGTGCAAGGTGGCAGGTTGCAATCTGACTTGCAAACAATTTGATTGTCACAAGGAGCACGAGAAGGATTTGTTGCAAAGGCTTTACAAAGATCTTGGGAGATGGCTCCAAGAGGATTGGACCCTAAGATGATTGCCAAAATCCATGATATAGTGGAGAGGAATTTTTCTAAGATGTTTGCTCGGTTGGATGCTAGATTGGCTAATCAAGCTAAGAAGGTCAAGGTGGAAGAGGATGGTTTTTCTGATCAGTTTGTGGAGCCTGATGTAGAACCTGTAGAGAAAATAGAGGTTGTTGCTGAGGATATTCCTAACCTTGTTGATGTTGGGATAGATGTTGGTTTTCATGATCAATTGGCTGAGTCTGACATGGAGATTGTGGAGCACTCAGTTATGGATGATCTAGTTGTTGTTGGTGGTGACTTGTATCTTGAAGAGCATACATTCATTAGTGGTATCAGAGTAGTACTTCATCACCCCTACTACATCTACTTTTTTTTGTACCTATCCATACAATGCTAACATTATTGTGAAATCATTTCCATGTCACCAAAGGGCCAAATTTTGTACCAACACAATCATTTCAATGAGTTAAAATTGATAGTCATTTGACCATCATCTAGAGGAAAATTTGAATGACTACAATGACCATCTAACCATCAAATTTAAGCTCATAGATTTCTACCCAAACCCCTGTCTAGATTCAATTTTGATTTGATAATCTAAATTTGAGAGGCCATAACTTGGCCATTCGGACTCCAAATTAGGTGCAATTTTTTTTGATTTTGGGTAGAATTTTCCAAAAATTTTAGTGGTGCTATTCTTTTCTAGTTTTGGTGTATGGATTTATCAAAATAGTATTCTTTGGTGACTATACCTATCTAATCCTACATTTTGCAACTTCAAATGCTCCATACTAGCTCATTTGGACTCCAATTTTGGTTCTATTTTTTTTAAAAGTGCATTTTTTTGGTCTACTTTCTAGATCTACAATTAGATTATAGGCTTGTGTGGACAAAAACACCATTTTAAAAATAGGTCCTATTTTGCATTGTATTGCTTCAAAATTGTTGTATTTTTGAGCTACATTGTAAAGTTCTAGATTTGAACTCCAGAAGGAGGTTGTAAACAACAAAATCAAAAGCCCAATTTTTCTATTTTGACAAGTGGCCTATTGTAAACACACTACATATAAAGTGCCAAAATCTTTCATTTGGGGGTTTTTTTTGATTGAGTGAAAATGGGGTGTGTGTATTGTGTTTTGTGTCTCCTTGATATTGTGCTCTTGCATTATGGGTTCTTTTTCAAAGTTAACTCCACATAATTATGCTACTTGGAAATAAAATATATTGGAACCATTGGTTGAAAAAGGTTTACTGTGCTATGTAACTAGTGCAACAAAGAAACCTCTTGCTCATGTTGATGAGGCTCGAAAAGAAGACTGGGAATCCAAACAGGAAATGGCCCTAGGAACCTTGCTTAAGAATATCTTAGATCCCATCAAATATCATGTTAGGAAACTTATGAATCTAATAGAAGTCTGGGCTAAGCTTGAATCATTGTATGGGATTGTAGATGAAGACATGGCCTACACCATTGAGAACAAACTTCTCAAGTTGGATCCTAGGAATTTCGACACCATCAAGGTCTATATTACCTAAGTAGACATGTATAGGGAACAACTTAAGGATTATGGTGAACCCATCAAGGATGGAAAGATGATCAAACATATTATTACTCATCTTCCACCTGAATATGCTCCTTTTGTTTCCACTTATAATACTCACAAATTAACAATGGGTATTGCCTACACTAAGCCTTCATTGGAGAAATTTTTAGTAATGTTGGTCTTAAAACATGACAATTTAGTGAGTATGAGAATTCTCTAGTCATCCAAGACCAAAGCCTTGGTAGCTAATGAAGGGAATTCAAGTGGTAAAAACTCCAACAAGAAGTAGAAGTAGTGGAAGTCTAAGCCACAAGATGACATGGAAAAATCGTCCTCTAAACAATAATCTTCCTCCAAAAATAATCATAAAGGGAACAACACCAACAAAAGGGAGAAGAAAACTTGTGCCTATTTTAAGAAGAATGGTCATGATGAACATGGTTGGAAAGGCTAATCATGAGACAAGACTTTACTCTTTTTCTCATTTTGTGCCTAAGTCCACTTCCCTTGCCTTGTTGAATTATTCAAATTCATAATGTAAACTATGGCATGAGAGATTTGGAAATCTCAATTATCGCTACCTTCAACAACTTAGTAGCAAGGATATGATCATTGGTCTACCTCAAGTCAAGTATTTAGAGGTTGTATGTCTAGGTTGTTAAGCAAGCAAGCATCCAAAGAGAAATATGACACAGGAAAGTCTTGGAAGGCTACTGCTATTCTTGAATTGGTTCACAGTGATGTAGCAAGCATATTTCTAGTACCATCTTTTGGTAAGGCTCACTATTTTCTCACCTTTATTGATGAATTTTCATGCTACACTTAGATCTTTTTTTGTTTCTCATAAGAGTGAAGTATTTGATAAGTTCATCACCTTCAAAGCTCAAGTTGAGAAAAATTAGGGAAAGCCATCAAGATTTTACGAATAGACAATGGCAGGGAATATTTCAACTCCAAGCTTATAGACTTTTGCACTCATGAGGGTATTTATCTTCAACATTTAGTTGCCTACATGCCACAATAGAATGGTATTGCTGAAAAGAAGAATAGAACCCTTAAGGAGATGACCACTTGTATGCTTCAACATAAGTCTCTAGATCAAGTGTTTTGGGTAGAACCCATTTGTTGTGGCAATTACATCCAAAACAGAAGTCCCCATAAGGCCTTAGATGGAATTAGACCTTTTGAGGCTTGGTGTGGTATAAAACCAAGTGTAAAGCACTTTAAATTTTTTGGTTATCTAGCACGGGCAAGGATACCTCCACAAAAGTGAAAAGCATTAGAACCTCAAAGAAAACCTTGTATATTTATTGGATATCCTAACCATCTTAAGGCATACAAACTCATGGATCCAGAGAAACATGAGATCTTTTTTGAGAGGAGTGTTCACTTTGAAGGGACTTATCCAAGTTTGGCTTCTTCAACTCCTTCTTCTTCCTCCTTCATGGAAAGTGACCAGAGTGATGATAGTGACTTGGAAGATGAGATTCCTTCAACTTTGACTTGTAGGACACCACCTTCGTAGGGTCCACAAATAGTTGAGGACATTCTTTCTTCTTCCACTAAACCTCATTGGGCACAACAAACCCTTGATTTAGCAGGTATAGGAGTTCATTTATTTGGATATACAAACTTAGACTATTCAGGGGACCTTGATTCTCGCAAGTCTACTTCAGGTTACATGTTTCACCTTGGTTCTAGCCCTATTTGTGGGCAGAGTAAGAAGAAAAATAAAATTTCTCTTTCTTCAATTGAGGCTGAGTATTGAGGAGCTACCAATGCAGCTACAAAGGCTCTTTGGTTATAGCACATCTTGAAGGAGTTTTGATTTGATCTACCTAAACCTATAGTCATACATTGTGACAATTAGGGTGCTATTGTGATCTCTAAACATCCAATTCAACATCAGCAGACCAAACACATTGAGGTTCATATGCACTACATTAGAGAGATGATACATGTGCAGATCATTGCATTAGAGTATTTTCCTATAGTAGATTAGGTCAAAAATATCTTCAACAAAAACTTCACTGAGGTCAAGTACACTGATTTTCAAGATCTCCTTAGGGTGTGAGATGTTGTAGAAAGGGGAGTCCCTTAAATTCTTGCTTCTTTCTTCTAGGAGGGATCTTTTCCTCATCTAAGGTCTTCTTCTCTCTCATCTTCTTTATTGTACTTATCTCTCTTTTTGGAGGAGGGTTTTCCCTCTTTCTCCACTTTATGAGAGATTGGATTGTATCACATTGTATATAGAGCATTGTTTTTGTACATGGGTACCTAATATGGCCTCATAGTGGGGACCCATCATGCATTTGTGAGCTTAAGTGCATTCCCCTAAGTTGGACTTAAGGGGGGGGGGGTGTTCGTGTAAATTAGTATTCACTATTTACACTTTACTTAAGTTTACTTAGGTCAATGCATTATTTTATAATTTATTAGATTGACACTTAGGAGTTTACATACTTTTATGAGTTGTCATGTTGACAACACAAAAGTAAGCAACTCTAATTCAGCACATGGTGTCTACAATACTAGAATTTGCATAATTAATTGAGTTTTCATGTAGACAACATAGTTATTTGCACTCTTAATTAAGCACATGGTGTCTACACCATTATTTTTTGTGCTACACCTTTGTAGGCTTATCCTATCATCATCACACTTACTCCTCTACTTAATGGAGGATAATCGACTCCTGGTGGACATGTGCATGGTTGTAAGACTTATTAGTGTGTTGACTCCTAGACATTCTAGAAGCATTATAGAGGCCTTTATATACAGGTACTCTTAGTGTACATGTAGATTGAATTGAATACTATATTGTTATTCTAATCATACTCTGGTCTATTCTGTGCTTGTGCTTGAGTTCCTTGATCTTGGGTGATTTTTTCCCTAAGGATAATTCTTACAATGTGAGTCTAATATACATGTGCTTACTTCAACAAGTTATCAACTGTTTGTTTATTCATCTCTTTCTCTATGATAATGACATGCTAGTAACAAACACTAGTAGGAGGATTATTTGAGATAAATTTAGCACAATAATTTAAAATGAAGGAAATAGGAGAAAAAATAATGGAAATTTCAATATTTGTTTTTTGATATAGAAAAAATAAGGAAATCAAGTTGTCATAAGAGAAATTCAATCACATTTTTTGGACAAGTATGGTATGATGAATAGAACACAATGATAAATTCATTAGATAATCAATTTTATTTATCATTAGTCATGCAACCCAAGACACATAAAGATAAAAAAGAATTTAAGGAAATTCCATATTACTCAATTGTATATAGTCTTGTGTATTGTATTATATGCATTCATCTATATATTTATCATGTAGTAACCTGGTAATACCACATTAGAATTCATTTAATAAAAAATTCATGCATCTCAAAGGTACGTTTGATTATTTTTTTCCATTTTGTGAGAAGGGAGCCTCATTGAAAGTTTTTTTTTTATGATGATATAGCTACTGATTTAGAAAAGAAAAGATCAACTACTAGTTATGTATTCATGTTTCTTAGAGAAATAAATAGTTGGGTTTCAAGGTTGCAACAAGTCATTGTACTTTCTAAAAAAAGGGTTGGATACATTTGTCTCATTAGAATAATAAAAGAATTGATATGGATTCTGTGGTAATTTGGTAAGTTAGATTGTAAACAACATGGTTCCATTTTGTCTTGTGATTAAAAAAAAATTGTTATTCATTTTGAAAGGAATGAATCCTTTCATAGTCATACCAAACATATTGAGGTATAGTTCATTTCATCCAATATGTGGTTGAGGAATGACAATTTAAAAATAAAAAGATTAACATGGAAGATTTTTCAATTGATGGACTCATTAGATTGCTACTTAGGAGAAATTTTAGTTTTTTGAGATTCTCTTGGAACAAATTACTAGAATGCATTTGTTTTGTATTCTATTTTTCCCTCTAATTATATGAATCTTCATTCTCTTTTTTAGGAAGCTCTTTAAAGGACGTATGGTTAAAGTAATTGTAGAATTTTGAAACTTGACAAAGATGTTGTAATGTATTATTAAAATAATAATATATCAATAAATACTTCCTATTAGAGTAAAAGGCCTAACTTTAATATCTTTAGTAAAGTTGTCTTTTATCCTCTCTTAAGATTTCACCTTGATGTATAGTTGGCATTTAATAAATGTTTTCATTTATTAAATGGGTAAGTGTACCAAGTTGTGGTGCCAAAACATGACACACAAAATGATTTTTTTTTAAAATTCTAAAAGCATGCACACACTTTTTAAAATTCCAACTTTTTATATATGGGTTGCAAATCCGCAACCCATTTCATTTGATATTGTTGCTGCATTCTTTCTTCTCAATAGCATGCACATAGGTTGCAAAACTTGATGAATTTTCTCACCCACCTCTTAAAAATTCATCCTCGTCACCGAAGATCAAGATTGGGATCACATAGTATGTTTTCTACTCTTGTTTTTGCATTGTTTTGTAAGTTTTTACATTGTTTTGTAGGTTTTTTTAGTTTTGCTTTAAAGTTTTTTATTTATTTAGAATGCAATTGGTTTCTTATTAGTAAATGTGAATAATGAACCACCAAATCCTCAGGTGGATCAAAAAAATCAAATTGAAAATCCTACACAAGATCAAAATCAAAACCCTCCACAAGATGAAAATTGGAACTCTACATAAGAAGAGCAAGAAATTTTGCAACCTCCACTGATTGAAAGACCTCCTCCTAGCACCCAAGACAAAATAATGAATGAAATAGAAAAAGGAAAAAATGAATTAGAAGCACTCATTAGTAGGTTGAACGCTTGTGGAAAAATCAATCTTATGAAAGCACAATTGGCATCCTCCCTTGAGTCCATTATGACCCATGTAGCTTCTGTTAGTGATTAGTTTGATATTTGGCGTGTTAAGAGGGATGAACAAAGAAGATATTATGCAAAAAAATTATCCTATAAAGATGTAAGAAAAAAAAAATAGCAAAAGGTAGCATTTATGCATTGTTTAAAAAGCCCAGAGAACAAGACACCATTAAACATAAAACTAAAAGGTTCCCCATCCATTGGTGCATACATGATGATATTAGAAATAAATTTTGGGATAGATGGTAGATGATCTTTGATGCCCCTCCCTACAATAATCACGAGGTTCTAATGTATTTGTTAAAGAAATTTTATTGTGAATTTTTTCTTGGGGAGATCCCCAATTATTTTGATATGTTAGAATCTCAGGGTAGAGGTGGGGGGGTCATCATTTGAGAGGTGAGGGGCACGTCATGACCCTAATGTAGTTAGGGCACTTGTTGTCAAGCAACATGGTGAGCATGTTAGTATTCCTTTAGTTGTGAAGGAACATGTAGAGACCAATACTTTAGGGACTATTAATGCTTTGACGTAGACCCTCATTCATTGTGCAAGTCTATTAGTTGAGGAGGAGCCTTCTGTGCATCATGGTCACATGTGCACATCATGTGAATCCTTATGCACATTTGACAATCATGCTAGAGATAGTATGTATGATGGGTAGTCAATGATGAGTTCTTGAGTGACACATTTAGCATTGACACACAGGTAAATTACAATTATAATAAATTAATTTGATCACATTTCATGTGTATAGTGAATGACTAATTAATTAGAATGTATTGAAATTATTAAAAATTCAGGGTAAGAGTGTTGATGACCCTAGTATAGATTCCTTGGCCCCATTTTATATCCCGTTGACGAGTCGAGAGGTATGTATTAATTTAATCATTTAAATTAATACATATATTATTAAGTAATCATATGAATGATTGACAAAAAATAAATATCCATGTGCATCAGTTCTCTATTGGACCATCAACATTCATAAGGGAGTTTGAGCCTAGGCATGCTATGAGTTTCGTGGAGGTACATTTGTTTCATGTTAATTTAATTTATTTGATTATATTTGTTTCATGTTTCATGCTACATGTAAATTGTATATATGACATGCAGTTGCTGACATCCGAGACTCCTCATTTTCGACAATCCATTGATTGTAGAGTTGCTACAGTGATGGCTAGTTAAGAGCCATTGATTGAGGTATGAAACAATTTTCTTAGTTTTAGTTGTTGTTTATAATAGTTAGTATTGAAATTTCAAATGTTATTTATAAGTGATTATATTGATTGAATTATTGTAGGGCCTTATTACACCCAATCGTCTGAGCCTTTGAGGTGGACATATAGAGTGACTATTTGATTGTGGTAAGAAAATAATTAATTTTGTGTGTACATATATTTGATTTTAATGTATAATAATTATTGATTCATATCTACTTTCTTTGTATTAGCTCCAATTAGAGAAGACCCTAAACAAGAGGATGAGCAAGTGTGTGAGGAAGACCCCATCATCCCAATTATCTCCCTCCACACAACAACTTAAGACCTCTAGGGATTTGTTTCCTTCCCCTTGTGGGAAGGAGAAGATATAGGGATAGACACACATGTATAGGCATTAGTGGACATATATGTTGGATTTTATGTTAGTGGACATATTTGATATACATTTGATGTATATATGACATTTTATACTTGATGTATTACATATATTTGATGCATGACATTATTAGACTTATGAAATTATTGGTTAATATATGATATGTTTGTTCATGTATGCCATTATTGGTTATCATAATATATTATATGTTTGTTAATGTATGACATTATTGGTTATTATAATATATTATATGTCCGTTCATGTATGACATTATTAGTTATCATAATATATTATATGTTTATTCATGAATGAAATTATTAATTATCATAATATATATCTAGTTTTTCTTGTTTACATTTTAAGTACATTTCATGTATTTTATTTTAATGTAATTTGCCTCCAAAATGATGTAGAGTGCTCACACCAAAAGCTAGTGGATTCCTAGCAAGAACACTTTTAAGGAAAACTACCTTTCCCACCTTCCTAAGTGTCTTAAAAGACACTTTCCAACTTGGTTACAAAACTGAAAAAAATTCTACCCAAATTTACAAAACTACTTGATCACTTTCCCTATTCAAGACTTGGGAAGCAATAAGGGAAAAATGAGCAAATTGGAGAAATGGATCATAATCAACTTCTTGCTTCAAACTAACACATTAGACACTTCAAGGAACACCTAATAACTATCTCAAAAAATTTAGTATTTCATATATTCCATCCTTAAAAGATATTCTTCAACATCCTATGAGTGAAAACAATCTTCCAACATCCTATGACTATATTTTCTTTGCAACAACATGTAATTTGCTGATTTTCCGACAACTCTTCACAAAGGGAAGTGATTATGTTTCAAACCCATGAAATGGATTTTAAGATGACCAAGAAGATCCTTAACATCTTACAATAAATCCATTAAGATATAACATGTAGCTAAAGTAGTGTTCCATTCTAATAAAGTACGGGTTTGCTATGACAATAAATTAACAATCCTATATACAAGTTTAACATCATTAGTGATTCTTTTCCATATAGAAAGAACTTAATAATCACCAACAACTTATGCCTTCTCTAAATTAATGGAGGGTATTTTCATCATTTTATATCCATTCCAACTAATTACTAGTTGGCTTGATTGGTTACAAGGTTAATCTCAACATTTTCTAAAAAATTGCTAAAATTGCCAAAAAGTTAGCAACTTTTATTGCAGAATGCAAATGTTGCACTAACTCTTCCTAGAACTTAATCAAGTGGTTTTTGGTAACACATAGAACCTATATAAGTTTTTATGACTTTAAAAAAACTTATTGATTCAAGTTATTAACAGAAAAAGCAAAAAAAGAAAAATCGTTAGGACTAAGAAAACTTGCATTTATGGGTGAGCTCAAGTTCCTTGACCTTACAAACAAGGATTACCTTATTACCATAAAAATATAAAATATTCAAAATGAGTTGTATGATCACCCCTTTACCTTCTATTATGAGTCTCCATCATTAGGTGAGATGAGATATCCAGTTGCCACCTAGGTGCCCTGCACTCGAAGTTTCAACATCACCTGAGATGGGGTCACAAAATTAAAAAAAAATCCAATCTCCAAAAAGAGAGAGAGAGTTTATTATAGGTCTCCACAACATGATCCTGTAGCACCTAGAATCACATCCATACCTTGCACGAGCTCTGAGATATGCCCCATTAATGATTGCTTCCCTATGATATTTAGTGACTCTTCGAGACGATTCGGTTTAACATGCCCAAGAACATTCAAGCACTGAAAAAAATGAGAGGAACTTAGGGCTAGGGCTTACCCAGCCACCCAGAGCTAAAAAAATAGACAATTCAATCCCATGATGAACGATGAGAGAGATTGGTAGTTGACAACTTTGTATTGGCCAACACTACAAGTTTCAACATCACCCAAGATGGGGCTGCAAAATCTACACAGAATTGGATCTCAAAAAAGATAGAGAGGTTATTGTAGGTCTCTACTACATGGTCCTATAGCACCTAAAATTGCATCCATATCTTGCATAAGCTCTGAGGTATGCCTTGTCAAAGATCCTTTCCCTATGGCATTTAGTGACTCTTAGGGATAATTCGGTTCGGCATGCCCAAGAAAATTTGAGTGTTCAATGAGATAGAAGGAGCTTGGGGCTAGGGTTTACCTGGCCACCTATAACTAATAAAATAGATAGTTCAATCCCACAATGAACAATGAGAGAGATTTGACAGTTGGAAAATTTGTACTAGCCAACACTACAAGTTTCAACATCACCCAAGATGAGGCCACAAAATCTAAATGGAATTAGAACTCCAAAAAGTGAGAGAGGTTATTGTAAGTCTCCACAAAATAGTCTTATAGCACCCAAAATTGTATCCATACCTTGCACTAGGTCTGAGATATACCCTGTCAAAGATCACTACCCTATGGTATTTAGTGACTCTTAGGGAGAATTCAGTTTGGTGTGCCCGAGAATGTTTGAGCACTCAACAGGATTAGAGGAGCTTGGGGCTAGGGTTTACCCAACCACCTAGAACTAATAGAATAGAAAGTTTGATCCCATGACAAATGGTGAGAGAGATTTGGTAGTTGGCAACTTTGTACTGACCAACACTACAAGTTTCAACATCACCTAAGATGGGGCTACAAAATCTAAACATAATAAAATATCCATAAAGTGAGAGAGGTTATTGTAGGTCTTTACAACATGGTCATGTAACACCCAAAATGGCATCCATACCTCACATGAATTCTGAGATATGACTTGTCAAAGATCGCTGCCCTATGGCATTTAGTGACTCTTAGGGATGATTAAGTTTAGCATGCCTGAGAATATTTGAGTGTCAAACAGGATGGGAGGAGCTTGGGGCTATGGTTTACCTAGCCACCTAGAGCTTGAAAAAAAGATAGTTCAATGCGATAAAGAACGGTGAGAGATTCGAAAGGTTGGCAACTTTGTACTAGCCAACACTACAAGTTTCAATATCACCCGAGATGGGGTCAAAAAATATAAACAAAATTAGATCTCTAAAAGGAGAGAGGTTACTGTAGGTCTCTATAACATGGTCCTATAGTACCTAGAATCACATCCATACCTTACACAAGCTCCAAGATATGCCCCATAAAAGATCACTACCCTATGGCATATAGTGACTCCTAGGGACAATTTAGTTTAGTGTGCCTAAGAATGTTCAAGTGCTCACTGAGATGGGAAGATCTTGGGGTTAGGGTTTACCTAGCTACTTAGGGCTAATGGAATAGATAGTTCGATCCCACAACAAACAGTGAGAGAAATTCAATAGTTAGCAACTCTGTATTGGCCAACACTACAAGTTTTAGCATCAGCCGAGATGGGGCTGCAAAATTTAAACAAAATTAGATCTCCAAAAAGAGAGAGAGGTCATTGTAGGTCTCCATAACATAGTCTTGTAGCACCCAAAATTGCATCCATACCTCGTACGAGCTTCGAGATATGCCTAGTCAAAGATCACTAACCTATGACATTTAGTGACTCTTAGGGTCACTTTAGTTCATCATGCCTGTGAACATTTGAGCACTCAACAATATGGGAGGAGGTTTAGACTAGGTTTTAACTAGCCCCATAGAGCTAACAGAATAGATAGTTTGACCCCACGATGAATAGTGAGAGAGATATGAGCAAGATATGTATGCCTAGGCCACTTTGTGCAAGATATGAACAAAAGTTGCTAATTAGGAAAAATTGAGTCTTTTTGAATTTTTGGTCAAGATAGCCTAAGATTAGGTGTTTTTAGTTGTTTTTTAATAGTTTGGAACCTTTTTGAAGTCCTAGAAGTGAAATCTAGTGAACTTTGCAAAAGTTACACTTTTGTGCAAAATTGCAAAATTTGTAAAAGTTGCGTAAAAATGAAAATCTAACTAGAAACCTTCTAACCTTTGAAAATATGTTTCCCATGCTCATATACCTAAGCATGGATAGTTACAACTTCCCAAAATTCCATTTGCAACTTTTTTGCAAAAAATGCAAAAGTTGCTCAAGCAACTTTTTGAGCAACATTGCAACTTTTGAGCAATTTTTGCTCTTTACATATTTAGGCCAAATGGGTCCATCTAGGACTATTCTAGGACCCTAGTTAAGATTCCTAGGACCTATTAGCTAACCAAATACCTTAGTTTCCCATGAATATTGAGAGGAAATGAACAAGAAATTTGCTACTAGCTATAGATATTTCAAAGACATTGAAAGCAATATATATTATTTTTTCAAGAAAAAATAGGTACCAATTCTAAAAATAAGATTGAAATGATTCCCATCAGTGGCATGGCCAAGAAGTACCTTTTTAATATAGTGACCAATAGTTGGCCTGACTCCCCATGCCTTCTCATTCCTACGAAGGAAAGCTTTATATATAGAAGAATATATAAAGAAGAATTGCAACTACATATATTAAACATATAGAGGAAGATATAGAAAAATTTCTTAATAGAGAGATTAATTTGAGAGAAAAGGGCATTTCAGAAGAAAATGGTTATCTTGATGCCATCTAGGGTATGCCAATTACTTAGGATGAAGAGACAAAACATACAACTATTGGGAAAGAGTGCACATGTACATAGACACAAAATTTCCATATAGAGAAGTAACAAGTGCTATAGAATTATCCATAGAGAAATGTTAAGTGAAGCCTCAAATTGGCTGATTAGTAGACAAAGAATCTGGTTGCAAACTTCATTCTAGCATCATATATGTTTCAATTATAAATGTATATTCATCAATGGCCTTGCATTTACAGGACTTGGGAAGACAGGATACTCAAGCTGGGCATAATCCCTCAAAGTTCTCATTGAAATATATTAATGATCTTAACAGAACAACAAAAAGCTCATTGCCACCTTTAAATGGAGACTTGAGTTTAAATGGGGATTGCCAGTTCCCAAACACATCCCAGTCAAGTAGATGACCAAGATGTTGCATGAGTAAAGGAGATACTAGTTTATTAAGGTATCTTTATGATCCCACTTGCATTTAGTTACTATTTTTTGAGTGGCTAGCTAGCTACTTCGGTGTGGAATTTCTATAATATATAATGTCCTGATACAAGTACATGCCATTTTTTGTAAACATTTTCTATTGTAAAGGATTAGTGAGCAATATCTATAATATCCATTTTTGGGACTAAAGAATATAACTATTAAAATTGCAAAGCTGCTATGCTATTGTAATGGAGATTAGGTACAACATCATTTTGTTAATTCTAATTTGGTCAATAATACTGTATACATATGTAAGAATAATTTGGTTCATATACATATATATTTGGTTCTTAATTGTTTGACTATTATGAATGACTTATTGTCTTTGGTTTGGATAAATCTTTTTTGTATCCAATACTCAATATTCATATTCCTTTATATTTTTTATTAGTTAATGTTCACACACACACACACACACACACACACACACACACACACACACACACACACACACACACACACACACACACACACACACACACACATCCTTCAATAATATTCCTTTTCTTTATTGGATGCACTTACTGACTGCCAAGCTACCATTATGAATGAAGATTATTCAAGGACTCCCACTAAGCTAGGTCTTCTTAACCATTTCTTCACAACCACTTGTAGGATCATGGAGGAGTCACCAAGCCTTGCAATGCATTACTTTAGCATGACAAAATGACTCTTTTTGATTATCCTCTCTACTGATTTTACCCCTTTTCCTTAAAACAAGGCTACAAGAAAGAGCCCCAATTAGCCCTACTTCACCTAAAAAATAGGATTTTTCTCACTTTTATTCCACTAAACCTTCCAAGGTGTCTTCATAGACCTCTATTCATTCTGTGAGAGCTTTGAAATTTTCTAGGTTTAAGACCCTAGAATGGTTGTATAGTCCTTGTGTTGATTTTGGGGGTTTTAGAGGGTTTACAAGGATAACTTATTATTTGGTCCTTAATGGATTGGAAAACCACCCAAGGGGTCTCCTATAACTCCCCTACAACCTCCATAATCACTTTTCAAAAGGTCTCCACAATCCCTACAAGAAATAAGCTCTGTTACAACACTATTCCCTAGCCAAGCATGTTCTAGTTCGCCTAGGGAAATAGCTTAAAATTGATTGCCAAATTTTTAAAGGGTCCTAATTTTGCAAAAATATAGTACATTGTGTATACTCATTATACCTAAGAGGTCATACAATTTCAATAGTTGGATAGTGAGTTACACCATTATTAATACAAGCTCCTGAAAATAGGACAATAGACTGGTGAAAAGAGAAAGATTTTTAAAACTATGAAAAGAAAGAAAATAAAACCAATCTTCCTAATTTTTTTTTTTTAAACAACCAAATCTACCATGGAAACTAGTACAGTCTACAAAAACAATGTCAAAAATTCCTTAAAACTCAAAAACTCAATAATTTTGCCTTCAAATATCATTCTATAACATGCTAACCATACACAATGATATTAACTTCTCTCATTTTAGGATTTGGAAAATCTTTATATCTCCTCCTTCATCCTTATGGTTTGCATCGGCCTCCTTCAAGTTTTAAAAGGAAAATCCATAATTTCTTGGAAAATCAGCATTTTGCAAAAATTTCAATGTAGCAACTTTTGCAATTTCTCTTGCTTTCTCTTCTTAACACTTCTAACTTGTTATTTAGGCCATCCCTTAACAAGTCTGTGCTAGTGACCCTTCCCTAAGATAATGACTCATCCCTTAGGCTACTCATTTCCCTATGGAAAGGTATGCCTTGATTTTTAAGCCAAAATAGTGACTTCTTTAAGGATTCTATATCACATCCAATACCCTAACTACCACACCTAGGTCTAATGACCCTTATTCTACCTACAAGGCTCACTTGGAGCATAACACAACAAAAATTAAAAGGTGAGGGCCCTATGATTCTCTCTCTCTCTCTCTCTCTCTCTCTCTCTCTCTCTCTCTCTCTCTCTCTCTCCCTATTCAATCTAATGAACCAATTGGATCTGCTCTACATTTTAATGTCTCAAGTATTGCCTTGTGGTCTAACTCATAAAATTTTCAAAGAGTCTTATTATGTGGTTTTACACCATATTTTATCAATTTGACATTTGATGCAAAAACAAGGTTCAAATAATGAAAAATATTCCTCTCTATTTACCAATCCTCAAATTACCACAAGTTAGGGTTCTTCATAGAATATAGTCTAAGCCATGTGTTGGTTACAACCACTACATTGATATGGTACTCTAAACCTTCACCATCTATAACCAAGAGATCCAATTTTTTTTTGGCTTGGACACAACGACACAAATAATAATTTTTTCCTTCTTCATTGTCTTTAGGTGCAATAAAAACATAAACATGGCTTATAGTGATGAATGTACAAAATGTAGTTATTAATTCAGAAAATACTTATGTAAAAGTTATAAAGTTACATATTGAAATTACACACACACACACACACACACACACACACACACACACACACACACACACACACACACACACACACACACACATGTATAGTACTAGGTTGCACTGGATTAGAAAAGTAGTCAAATTCAATGGAGAAATCCATCTCTACCATTTCCAGTGCTTGTGGAGGATGATAGGTGTCAATTGGGTCCAAAACCCATATATCCCATTTGTCCACCCATTCAGTCAACTCACACTCATCTCAATTTTCCTCTACACATTATGGACAATAGTATGTTATTTTTCATGTGTGGATACTCCATGAACCTGCATTAGAGCTTCCAGAAGAGTGCAACTTACTTGATCTTGTTAGTGTGCAATAGTCCTCATATGGTGCAATGTTAGTATTATCTATCAACCAAAAAAATCTATAAACCCTAGACTCACCTTCCTTACTTGGATCAATTGTAGCGTTACACCACTGGATGATGGATTTTGCATCTGTCAATATTGCTCCATCTTTGTACTTTAGTTCTTTACAAGCTAAGGCTCTTTTGATGCATGTGCTTGCACCATTGTGCTCTCCCTTTCCATGACTAGCCTCTGTGAAATTCCACATATATTGAATTCTAGATAGCCTATGCATCTTGCTCAACCAATAAAACATCCATGCATTCTTGAATTGAGATGCACAATTGTTTGATCAAATAATGTGTTCACAATATGGTATGTCCCTACTAGCCAAATCTCCATAAAATAGTTGAAAACAACCATGAACAAACTCCATAGAATGTGATTGATCATTGCTAATGTAAAAATAGTACTCCCTCAAAATCTCTCTGTCATCCTCTATACTTGTAGGTGAATGCATGAATGTTATGTGAACAAATATGTAAACCTATTGAGAAGTATAATACTTTTCTTGAACCTCATTTTGTGGTTGTAGTGTGTAGTTCTTTGCAAAGTCTACAATTGAAACAATGGTATATAGTAGAAATATATCCTTGTACAACTA
>CM053787.1:945915618-945980618 GCA_028749045.1 Cupressus sempervirens
GGTAAAATTAGTTTTGTAGTTTGATGCACAAATTTTGAGGTATTAACAATTTTCTTATGATTGCACGTACTTAATCCTCATTTTTTACATTTTCCAGAGTTTCGTATGAGCTCATATAGACACATATTTAAGTTCCATTTTCTAAGTGCTTATTTGTTTTTAGATCTATCCAGATTTGATAGCAAAAGATAGTCTTCTTTGAGTAGAAATTTCACTGTCAAAAAGTAGCCTTGTTTGGCCTCTTTGGTACTTATCCTCTATTAGATCCCTTTGTGATCTAAGTTTTTTTTTTTGTATAAATTTGATATTGTTTTAGATTGAAAGTTGTAAGAATAACAAAAAAGGAGGCCACTTTTTTTTTTTGCAACTAGAAAAGTGTACTTGCACTCCATTATAAAATGCCAAAAGTTTACATTTTGAAGGGTGAATTCTAATTTAGTGAAACTGGGGGGATATGATCTTGTGTAAATTTGAATGCATTGGCTCCTTTAAGTGTCTTAAGTCAACTAGGAAATCACAATTTGAACTCTTAATTACACATAACTTAATAGAAAATTAATATTGTGGTTGGATTAATTAAATTTTGGGGGAAGTTCATTTCTTGCTTTCTGTAATTTACATCTAAAAACTCAAACTTCTTAACTTTTGAATCCTACAAAAAAAAGGCAAATTCATCTTTGAAGTCTCTTACTTTGCACAATTATCATCTTTGGAAAGTTCATATGACAAAACTTCTAAGGTCAAGAGGGTTATGGTCCTATTTGGATGAGGTTCAACGTCAGTTGACACATGCTTTTTGAGTCATGCAACATAGAAAAAACATGGATCAAGATATGAATTTGTTATCTTTGCATGTTAGTGATAGTTTACTCTTTCATCTAGATGGTTGTCTCACTCCTTGGGCTATATGGATAAAGTTTGAGGGACTTTTTTCGCACCATAAATGAGTTTAGAGTACTATATATTGAGGTAGAGTTGACTTCTTTGGTTCTTGATTCATTTACCTCTATAAAGATTTCTTGATGAAATTTGGATTTATCAGATCTATTTTACAAGGTTGTGGAAAGATAGCTCGACTGATCAAGAGTGCATTTACATAATTCTTTCAAAGCTTTGAGGAAAATTTCAGATTTTTTTCCAAGTTTTGGAAATGGTTAGAGGCTTTAAGGGAAGCCATCCAACAACATCATATCTCCCCACCTCAACCTCCTTCTACAATGAAAGGTCATGCTCTTTATACACGAGCCTTACATTTAGGGTCTTCTCTAATCATTGGTTCTGGTGCTTTACACCATATGACATATTTAGAAGATTTAGTCACCATGCTTGCCCATAGTGATACATCACATATTGTAGTTGGTTACTCAACACAACTCCCAGATTTTGATTTAGGTTTAGTTTCATTAGATGGTGGTTCTCTTTAGGATGTACTTGTTTTTGACATTTTGATGAACCTCCTTTTAGTTTATCAAATTTTCCATTATGGCTTTGGTAAGACAATTGTGTCATCACCACATGATGTAGTTATTCAAGACCTTCATGATCCTAATTTAGTTATTGCTACTAGCAGTGTTGATCCTCAGTCTCACTTAAATCATTTTGATGGCTTTATGAGTTTAAATAGTTTAGGTTCTTTTCTTATTGCTCATATAGACTCATGAGCAAGCTTTGGCATGAGCATTTGGGCCATGTCAACTACAAATATTTAGAATAGATGAGTACAAAAGCACTTTTTACTAGGCTACCAAAGATCTCTTGCACTGGCAGTGTTTGTCATGGATGTGTTCTTGGCAAGCATCATCGAGATCCCTTTCATATGGGAATAGCCACACATGCTAAGAAATCCTTTGAGTTGGTCCATAGTGATCTTATGTCATTTACTACTCCTTTTTCAAGGGCTTGCTATGTACTTGCCTTTATTGATGACTTATCTAGATGTACATGGGTGTACTTTCTTAAGTATAAATATGATGTCTTTGATTCCTTTCAAATATTTAAGACATTTGTGGAGAAGTAATATGGTTTTTCTCTCAAATGTATATGCATAGATAATGGCGGGGGAGTATGTGAATCATGCATTTAGAGAATTTTGCACTATGCATCGTTTACTACATCAATTTTCAGTTCCTCATACCCCTAAGAAAAATGATGTTGCTAAGAGAAACAACATAACATTACAAGAGATGGAAAATTGTACAATTCATTCATGAGATATTTTAGAATATATAGTCCACCAATATAAATGAGAGGGGGACGGGTGAATTATTTATCTAACTAATATCACATTATCAACCTTAAACAAATTCAACCATATGAGCAATGTAATAACAAACCATAACAAGATACTTATGCATAATAACACTAGATATGTTAACTAGGGAAATCCTTGATCAGAGGGAAAACTCCAATAGGGATGGTACCCACAAGGTGATGCACTACTATAAATATTCCTTGTTAGAGGACAAACCCTGTTAGGAGTCTATAACAACATTCAATACATATTAGTCCCTATTAGGAATTGTGGAAGACAACTAGAACCACTATTGAAATGGCTTCAAGGGAAAGACCAATGAACCCACTATCCAAATGATCTCTATGTTATTCCTTGTAGAATAATAGAAATGAATTGCACTACCTTCATTTTTCCTATCAAATGGACCTCTGCTCCTTTTGATCTTGTAACTAGATCACAAATCTCACATCCAATAATCCCTTGGATCACTTACTCATATTTAGTAAACACTCTGCTCCTTTTCACACTTCATACTCAATATAATGCCTGATACTCTTTATAAACAAGAAAAAAATCTTTCCTTTGTATAATAACTTCAAAATAATTCCTTGAGTCGGCCTTGAGGCTTTCCCAATTAATTATAATAAGATAATTAATTAATTACAATTACAATAGCACTATTGGATCACAGTCTACAAAACTTCTCACACATTGGATACTAGGGATTACACATCCACTGACATCATCATTAGATTATCCTTTACCATTGACTGACCACACATCTTCTTATTGCATCTCAAATGAAAGATATAATACAAACATTAAAAATTTCTTTCCAAGAATTCTATCTCTGTACTGCTCTTAGCAAATCAAGTAGATATTTTGTACATATTCAACTTACATTCTACACATTAAACCTCATCATCAGGACATACTAAAGAACATGTCCATGACCACACATCACCAGAAAAGTAAAACCTTCATTGTATAATTAAGATCTCTCTCTACTACTCTACCAGTCTTCATAAACTTACTACTATGTTGACATCAATGACAAACACAATCATGAATGCAACATGTCAATACTCTCCAATGCTTAGGATTCTCCCCCAGTGTAGTATCATCAACATTCATGCTAACAATATCCCTCTTTGGAACTGATGGAAACATAGATGAAAAATATCTATGTTCCATGAATACCAAAATAACACTCTGCTACTACTATTTTTCTTATCTTCTCAAATCCTCCTCATCAATCAGATCTAAAATCCTCTAGAACATTGCTATGTTCTTCTTCTTCTTCTTTAGGATTGACAAGTTGTTCACAAATACAAATTTCCATACATTAGGATTCCTCATGCTACATACCTCCCCCATAGAAATATTCATTCTTCTTTCTTACACAAATCTTTCTAAATCTCCCTAATAAAGTAGAGACTTCCATGCACTCTCCCCATACATATTTAGGAGATGTTTTTTCATGCATATCCTCCCCCATTGACATCAATGAGAAACTCCTCATTATGTATATTTACTGCTCCAAGTCTTCAACTAGCTCAAGTGTCTAAAGACATTGCTCAAGACCAAATACAAGGAGTCTTCAATGATCCATCTCATCATTGATACTCCCCAATATGGGAAGCATCAACATTCAGTCCAGTCTAACAATAGTGCTTTGTACCATTGAACTGATGCACTTAATCCATCATTTACTTAGAAGTAGGTAGGGGCATAACCCCAAGAATACCTTTCAAGTACTCAAATGTATCTTTAGATAAAGGCTTCAAAAATAAATTTGCAATCTGATCCGTAGTACTCACATACTCTAATTTGATTTCCTTTTCTGTTACATTCTCGCTCAATACATGATACGTAATAAATATATGCTTAGTCTTAGAATGCAATACATGATTCTTAGACATACTTACTTTACTTGTATTATCATAGTAATTGATAATAGGTTTTGTAAACTCAATTTTGATATCCTTTAGCATTTGTTTCATCCACATCACTTGATTACAATTATTTGCCGCTTCAACATACTCTACCTTAGCTATACTATGAGAAATATAATCTTGTTTCTTTCTTAGCCAAGAAACCAATCTTCCTCCAAGAAAAAATGCTCCACCATTGGTTCTCTTTCTATCATCCACACTTCTTTCCCATTCCGCATTAGTATTATCACATAGAGTTAAATCACTCAATCTATCATACCAAATTCCATAGTCAAATGTTCCTTTCAAATATTTGAATATCCTCTTTACTATTGCATAATGATACTCTTAGAATCATCTTGAACTCTAGCTACAAAATCCCAATTGCATTTGCTATATCTGGTTTAGTGCGAGTCAGATATTGTAAACCTCCAATCACAGATCTATACTTCTTCTGCTCAACTATAGGTGTCTTATCCTTGCTAGATAACTTGTGACCAGTTATCATGGGTGTACCAATAGACTTACAACTTCCTAATCCAAACCTTTTCAAAAAATCTTTCAAGTACTTAGCTTGTGAAATGAAAATACCATCACTATTCTGTACAATTTGCAATCCTAGGAAAAACTTCATTTCTCCTATCATGCTCATTTCAAACTTATTCTTCATTTCTTCAGAAAACTTATCACTTACTTCATCATTACCTCAAAATATAATGTCATCAACAAATATTACTATTATCAGAAAATCATTCTTAATTTCTTTCAAATACAAGTTACTATTTGTCATACTTTTAGCAAATCCAAGTTTTTCCAAAAAGTTGTCCAACCTTGCATACCAAGTTCTATGTGCTTCCTTTAGACCATATAGAGATTTCTTTAGTCTGCATACCATATCTTTGTCCTTTTTTAGAGGAAAATCTTCAGGCTTCTCAATGTAAAATTCTTCTTCAAGTTCTGTATTCAAGAAGGCTAATTTAACATCCATCTTATATACTTTGAACTTCTTATTCACTATATAAGCCAGGAACATTATTATTGCTTCTACTCAGGCTACATGGGCATCAGCCTCCTCATATTCTATTCCTTCTTGCTATGAATATCCTTTGTACACAAGTCTAGCCTTGTTTCATACAACTTCATCTTGCTCATTCATCTTATTTTTGAATATACTTCTACCAGGAGTTGTCAACTCAATTCTTTCTTCTACTCTAGTCTCATATCTTTGTTCTTTAATTTGATTCCCATTCTACAAATCATTGTTAGTCTTAGTGACAAGTTCCACATGTTCATGGTTAGCCTTTGGATTAGCAATAGTTACCAAAGCTATTTGTTCTATTATTTCCTCTTTCTTAACCAATTCAAGCTCATTATCTTTATCATCACAGTCATTCAAGAATCTTTCCATAATTTCTTTAAACTCTTCATCTACATTAGAAAGTGAAATCTTTCTAGATTTTCTTACTCTCTTAGGACATCTAGATGAAAAAAGACCAAAATCTTTACATGTCCAACATAAAAAAATTTCTACACCTTTTGGCTCCCTTTTCATAAGCAGATCAATACATTCCTTGATCTTCACCTCTTCTTTAGATCTAGATCTATCTTTATTTGTGCTTCTATTCTTTTGTATGCATCAAAAGGATTTTAGATTTGGAAACTTAATGCTCTAGTCACTCCACAAATTTGATAACTCACCAAGTATCTCCATCTTTTGGTTGTCAAAATTTCCTCCATTAGACTTAGGACTATCTTTTCTAAAGTAACTCATCACTAATCTCCCAAAAATATTAAGCTTATCCTTCAAGGACTTGATGTTGGTAGAATATATAGTCCACCAATATAACTAAAGGGGGGGGGGGGGGGGGGGGGGGGCAATGGGGTGTGTGAATTATTTATCTATCTAATATCACAATTATCAACCTTAAACAACTTTAACCATATGAGAAATATAATTAGAAACCATAACAAGATACTCATTCACAATAACACCAAATATGTTAACTAGGGAAACCCTTGATCAGAGAGAAAACCTTGATGGGGATGGTACCCAAAAGATGATGTACTAATATAAATATTCCTTGTTAGAGGATGGACCTTCTTATGAGTCTATAACAAAATTCAATATATATCAGTCCCTATTAGGAGACTTTGAATCCCTGTTAGGAGATTCCAACCAATGAACCCATTGTCCAAATGATCTTTCTATTATTCCTTGTAGAATAATAGAAATAACTTATACTTCCTTCCTCTATCTTGTTAACTGTACCTCTACTCCTTTTGATCTTGTATAATCCCTTGAATCACTTACTCACATTCAGTAAACATTGCTCCTTTTTGCACTTCATACTCAATATAATGCTTGATACTCTTTATAAACAAGGAAACCATCTTTCCTTTATATCATATCTTCAAAATAATTGCTTGAGTCAGTCTTGATGCTTTCCTAATTAATTAGAATAAGATAGTTAATTAATTATAATTATAATAGCATTGTCAGCTCACAGTCTACACAAATCCTCACACATGTGATACGAGGGCATGCACATCTACTGATATCATCATTAGATGGTCCTCTATCAATGATTGATCATGTATCTTCTTATTACATCTCATATGAAAGATATAATACAAACATTAGAAACTACTTTTCAAGCACTCTTTCTATATTGCACTTAGTAAATCAAGTACAAATTTTGTACATTTTTGACTTACGTGATGTGCATTAAATCTTGTCATCAAGACATAGTGTAGAACATGTCCATGACTGTGCATCACTAGAAAATAAAAACCTCGTCCATACAACTAAGATCTCTCTCTGCTACTTTTCCTATCTTCACTGACTTACTGCTATGTTGACATCAATGACAAACATACTCATGAATGCAACATGTCAATACTCTCCAATGCTTAGGATACTCCCCCAATGTGATACACAATATTCCTACTAATAAGATACACAATCTTCCTTTTGGGCTGAAGCAGTTTGTAAGAATTTTCCTGAGACAATAATTCAACACCAAGATCAACAAGCTCAATAGATAGAATAAGATAGACAAATAGTGATCAAATGAGAATCTCAATAATGATCAAACTAATAATTGATATCAGATGATTACATCATAGAAGTGTCGATATATAAAGGCAACTATGATGACTAGGAGTCATCAAAGAGATAATCATAAAAACTAAGCACATGTCCACCAAGTGTGGATTATCCTCCATTGTGAATGAATGTACGTGCAACAATGAGAGGATATGAATACAAAAGTGTATCTTGTAAAGAGATGTAGTAGACAATATGTGCTCAATTGGAGTGCAAACAACTATGTTTTCTACATGATAACTCATGTGAATATGAAAACTCCTAGGTGTCTACATGAAAACTAATATGCTAATGCATTAACCTAAGTAAACTTAAGTAAAGTGTAAATAGTAAATACTTATTAAAACCAGCAGTCAATCATGGGCCAATTATATTCATAATTGGATACCCCACAAGGAATTATGCCATATGACTCCTGAAGAAGCTTGGTCTCATGTCAAGCTTGATGTTTCTACATTCTGATTTTTTTGATAGTGAGGCATGGTCTTTTATTCTTGATGCTCAAAGGAAATCAATGGAAAAGAAGAGTTGACCACTCATATTTGTTGGCTATTGTGAGGATGTGAAGATGTACAAGTTGTTTGATCCTAAATCCAAAAAGGTCTTGTTTTGATGAGATGTCCAGTTTGATGAGCATTTTTCTCTTCAAAATTCTCCCTCACTAGATTTCTCCTCATTACCTACTACTACCTCTTCATCTCTTAGGGATTTACATTTTTTTAGAATGATGTAGATGATAATCCATTCCCACCACCAATTGGTCCACCTTTTCCCAGGTGGGTATGTACCACTTTTGAGGTAGCTAGTTCTTTAGCAGGTGTTGCTTTTGATACACGCTAAACTCAAGCTCAAACATTTGGTTCTAGTCTTCTAAGTCATGCTATTTTTGGATACCCTCAAATTTTTTTAGAGGTGATAGGACACCCAAAGTGGGATTTGGCTATGGATGAGGAGTATTCTTGCTTGATGAAGAATAATGCTTGGGATCTTTGTTTCCTTCCAAAAGGGAGGAAGTTAGTTCTATGTAAGTGGGTGTACCATACCAAGTATACTGAAAATGGATCTATTGATAAGTACAAGGCATGCCTTTTTGTGAAGGGATTCTCAAAGGTAGAGGGTATTAATTACTCTGAAACCTTTTACCCTGTCACCAAGATGAATTCCATTCACTTTGTACTTTCATTAGCAACTTCATAGGGATGGCCAATCTATTAGATGGATGTGAAGAGTGCATTCTTACATGGGGATCTTCATGAGGAGATCTATATGGAGTAACCTTAGGGTTTTTGGAAAAACTCTTCCTTATTTTGCAAACTTTGACATTCATTATATGGTCTCAAACAAGCCCCTAGGGCTTGGTATGAGAAGATGGACTCATTCTTGCTTACTTCACTATTCACACACTATCATTCTGATCACATAGTAAACATTCAATGTTAGGGGACTAATATTGTCATACTTGTGCTCTATGTTGATGATCTCATCATTATTAGTAGCTCATCCTCTATAATTTAGAGTGTTCAAAGAGCATTGATGGAGAAGTTTGAGATGACATATCTCGGTCTTTTGCAGTATTTTTTGGGCCTAAAAGTTACTTAGACTTTTGATGATATTTCCATCTATCAACAAAATTATGCTCTTGATATGGTCCAATGATTCAACATGCTTGATTTTAAGCCTTCTCCTACACCTTTTTAGTTAGGAATTATCTTTTCTACCACTTGTACTACTACTTTAGTGGATCCCACTTTATATCAACAATTGGTTGGTAGTTTCTTGTACCTAACACATACTCATCCTAATCTTTCCTTTATAGTTAGCCTTGTTTCTCACTTTTCTCATGATCCTCATGAGAGTCATTGGAAGGAAACCAAGCATATTTTGAGGTACATTAAGGGCACAACACAATTTGGTATTCACTACACTATAGGATCCCTACACATTGTTGACTTCATTGACATAGATTGGGTTGGTAATGTTGATGATAGGAAGTCTACTTCTAGCTTCGTGTTCTATCTTGGATCTAGTCCTATCACATGGTCTTGCAAAAATAAATCTTCTATTGCACTATCATCTACAAAGGTTGAGTATTGAGTAGCGGTGTTAGTTAGTCAAGAGATTTTGTGGCTTTAGTAGTTAATGGATGAGTTGGGTGTCCTCCTGATAGTCCCACTATGCTTTGGTGTGATAATAAGAATGCCATTCACATTTCCCACAACCCAGTAGAGCATCAGTGTACTAAGCTTATTGAGATCGATATGCACTTCATCTGATAGTTGATCTAGGATGGTGTTCTCATTTAGAGTACATTCCTACAAAAGAGTAGGTTACTGACATCTTCACTAAATATTTTGCATCAGTGCGCTATCTTGAGTTGTGCACCATGCTTGGGGTGAAGGAAGTTTTCCTTGGGGGGTTGTAGTGACACTTTTCTTCCTTTTTTATGTTTTTTAGCATGTTTCTTCATCTCTTTTTGGAGTAGAGTTTTCCCCATGTGGTTTCCTCTATTTCTCTAGTTCATAGAGATTTGGTTGTAATTGCGTACCTCATCAGGCCATATTTTTAGGACCCAAGTTTTCTTCTGAATTTTCACTCATCTTAAGGGGGGGTGTTAGAGTAAAGGCCTAACTTTAATTGCTTTATTAAAGTTGTCTTTTATCCTCTCTTAAGATTTCACCATTATGCACAGTTGGAATTTAATAAATGTTTTCATTTATTATATGGCTTTATCTCTTTAGGGAATCCATGATAGGATTGCATGGACCCCTTATCTCTTTAAGAGTGGATAACGAGGATTCTCTTATCACCTTGTCCTCCTTAGAGATTGCATGATCTCCCTTATATAGAGATCATCTCTCTTGCATTACATATCTTGAGTACTCATTTTTCATTTTCACTCATGACTATATTCTTTCTATTTTGAGAGTAATATCTTCTTCTTTTCTTCATCTTCCTTGCAATAGGTATTTTCTTGCAAGCTATTTTTAGGATCTGTGAAGTTGTCTTCTTATCAGATTCTACACTTCCCTTATCGAAAGTGGAGGTAGCCTCTTCGTGCTTGTCACTATAAAATTGTGCGTCACATCTCCTTTTCTCTATTTTAAAATTTCTTTCATTTGTTTATTCTTCTAATTTTACAATTCCTTCTATGCCGAGACACTTGATTGGGTCCCTTCTCCCCAATGTCCTTACTTATTCTATAGAGTAATCATACTTGTACTTAAAATTGATGGTCTACTAGTCATGTTCTCTTTAAAAAATAATGCAAAATAAAATCATCTAGGTATTTTATTGGATGCAAATTTTCTCAATTTTTAATCATATGGATGCGATAGTAATAGGTTTGTAAGAAGGGTTTAAATCATTGTATGAATGAACAAAGTTGAACATGATGAGATATTTTAGTCACTATTTAAATTTACACTATTTAATTTTTCTTTTAAATGTCCAAAGATATTTTACAATGGAAACAACGGGTGGATTGTGATGTTATGAGTGTGTTATAAAAATTCTTATCTTTTATCTTAAATTTAATGTCCATTTATGAACTACGAAAAAAAAAAATATAGATACAAAAAGCTATAAGATGTAAGTGTATGTAGAAATATAATAATTGTAATTAAAATAGCTATAGATAATATCTCTTCGCATTTATTTAAATGGATATACATAAGACATCTATAGTATTTTTAATGTTACAAAGCAATTGACGAGGAGTACTTGAGTGACCACAAAGTTAACCTAGCCTAATCATAAATAATAAACTTTAATTATTTAGATTAGCTATTCATGAGACATAGATTGGCTTGTTAAAGTTTTGAAAGACATCAAAGGTGGTGATTTTTTTAATCTTTAACTCCAATTATTGCATGGACAATGATACCTGATAAGACTAGAAATTATTTAATTTAAAAAAAAAAAGATTTGAACAATACAGTTTTAGTAAATAGTAATTTAAATGTACAAAATAAAATTTGTATTAAATTTGAAGCACTATTAACATTCATATTAAAAATTATATAAACTATTAAGTATTTGTAAGTTTCAAATTTTTATAAAGTTCAAGTGGATGGTTTCATACTTTGAGGAGAGGGCTTAAGATTTCTATTAATTTATAATGCTGTTATTAAATGCTTGTCATGTAAATAATATTTATTTACAATCTATCATTTAACAAAATGATTGCTATGGCATACTGTGTACCATCATGAAATATTTTATCTTTATATGATATATAATGTTGTTAAAAGATAATTATTATTAAAAATAATTTTTATTTTTTTTGATCATTAAAAGGATGAAGCCCAATAGATTATAATATTTTAATATTAAATAAAATTACAAAGTCTCCATTTAGATAGGCGCTAGTAGGAAAGAACAGAGAAAACAATCTCCAGTCTTGCCTGAGACCTAGGGTCCTATACTATACAAAGAATAAAATAGGCACACCCCAATTGCTCTACCTACTTGAGAGGTTTTCTATTCTTAGAAATACTCAAATATGACATCTTAACAAAGATTTTCCTTTATATTAGGATGCTCCTATTCTTATTTGTACATTTTACAACCTTTTCTAGTTATAATTTATAAAATTGTGCTACTTTTCCCTTTATTCACTATGAATCTGGTATGTAGCATTATCCATGTGCAAATTATGCTTCTAGTCCTTCCTTATCTTGTAGAGTTAGAAATATGCAAAGAGAAAGTCTTTCTTGGCCAAGATCTTTGTTAGTATCTTTCATATCAATGGACAACATAAATGAACAAAATATTCCTCTAGTCATTTTTGATTTTAACCATTTGAGAAATAGAGATTTTAACAACTTGAGTTGTATTGTTAGATTGAGAATTTTATTAGCCTTGTTTTAAGTCTCGAGGATCTTAATGATTTGGAAGTTTAGATTAAGGCAAAAATAGGTCTTTGAAGGGACTCAACTCTTTAACAAAAGATAAAGATTAGCATTAAGCACCACTAGGTTTTACAAGGACCTAAAACCTAAAGTTTACTAAAAAGCATAAAAATACTAAGTTTTATAAGGACCTAAAACCTCAAAACTAAAAGAAACAAACGTAGGTTTTACAAAGACATGGAACCTAAAGTTTAATCAAAAAGTTGGAAATCAAAAACACAAAACCAACACACTTGCGTCCCCAACCATCACCTACAAAAGCTCTTCAATGGTATTCACTACCTCCTTGCCTACCTCCGCAGTGCTCTAGATAATATTGACCATGATAGAAACAAGAGCCTCAGGAGCCTCAATACCCTTTTTCTTCAAGCTTTACCCAATCCTCTTGCTTGGCCCACTTGGACTCTTCACCCCAATAGTATCTAGAGACATAATCTCCTCATTTCTTTTCTTTCCCAAATTGGTCACTACTGCACACAAATTGGAAGTAACAAGCTCCATCCACTTCCACCTATCCTTAATTAATTGATAGATTTCCAGCTCATACTCCATATGTTTTTGGGAATATTACCAATTTGTCTTTCCAAATGGGCTCTCATAAAACATTCCTATTCTAGTTCTTTTTGCATATCTCCAACTTTCTTCTTAAGCACCGTAGTCTCATTGTAAAGCCATGAATCACCTTGAAGACAAGGGTCAACTTTAAGCTTTTTAGTATCAAGGAAAGTTAAATTTTCCTGATGAGGATCAACCCTATTCATAGAGTCAATAGTAGTATCCTTGTTCTCCTTCATAGTGACCTAGATTTTGGTGTTTGCATCCTGCTTCTCAATCTTTTCTTGTTTATTTTCCTTGCTCGGGATGTGCTCTTTCATGATAAAGGGCTTTACCTTCATAGTTCTTTTCAGAATCCATATTAATTTTATCCTCACTAGCAATCTATTTAGTAGGAGAGGGGTGAGCACTTTGTTTTCCCTCTTCCTCCCCTAAAGCTTTTGACCCTACATTAGACTCAGTTTTCCTATCTTTACTTTCATCCACATTGCTGGTGGGCATGCCTCTACTTCCAAAGTAACCATCCAAATTCGAGATGAGGTACCCCATTTCCATTTTATTATCATCTTCAACAAAATTGTTAGACTCTATAATTTCCTCCACATTTTACTTCTTAACCTACATTTTGTTGCCCTTTTTGGTACCCTTACTATCACTAGTTCCTTTCTCACCTTTAAACTTAATTTTCTTTGAATGAGGGTCATTACCAATCATTTTTTTCTTCTTCTCCACAACCAAAGAGGGTTTAATAGCCTCATTTTTATAGTAATTTTCAATAAGTAAAATTAGCCCCTCATGGAGCATGAGACGTGACTCCTTCTTCCTATGGGCTTGGAGACTTTGAATCAAAGAGTATTTCAAATAAAATGGGAATGATACTCTATCTTTGTTTCTAAAGTGATTCAAAAACACAAAATGAAACTTGTGTACCCTCTTAGATCTACCATCAAGGATGAAATATTAATGAATGCATGATAAAACATCCCTCCAAATGACCTTGATCTGGCTCAAGTTGTAGAAGTAGCCACTCTTCTCAAGATTTTTCTCCTCTTCATCACTTTTTGGGAATTTCTTGAAGGTAACATTCAAAATTTTGGTTTTCATACTAAATTTAAGTCCCTCCATAGGAAGATCCATAATCTCTACAATAAAATCCTCAGATTTTTTCATAGTAACCCTATGCATCATTACCTTATCATCAATCCAATTTTTGAAAAAATACTCTGTCATGTGGGTCTTATACCCATGATTTTTTTCAATATATACTGTAACTTTCCCTTTTTATAGAACATACTAAACATACAACTTCGCCTTCCATTCCTTGCAATTATTTAGCTCTTTCTTTCTAGGTTCCCCTCGCATCTTGTATTTGACTCTTCTCCTACAACTAATCTAAGAAATGGTAACCAAAAAGAAAAATAAAGCGTACTTGATTTCCAAGAAAATTTTAACCCTGCATACGTGCCAAGTACATTCCATAAATGCACTATGGTACCTCGTTGGGATACACAAATAATTTGCCATGAACCCATCACCAGTCATCATAAATTCCTCAATCTTGAGTGATCTTTACTTTGATAGCATGTGTCTTTTAATAATCAACAATTATCGTCAACTCACATTACTTGCTTAGGTCATGTTTCCAACTCATCATAGTTTCCCTAGAGACCAATTGATTAGCAATCCAGTTAGCGACTTTGTTACCTTCACGAAAAATATGAGAAATAAAAATATTATCAAACTTTTTCACAAGGTCTTTTATTTCCTTTATACTTCCCTCAATACTCCAAGTTATTGGACTCATATTATTCAACATATTGACAATATTAAGGGAATCTCCTTCTAACCTTAAATTTTGAAAACTAAATTCCACAACCATCCTTACCATATATACAAAGAAGCTATAGCCTCAACTTTATGACTAGTTGATTGGCCTATGGGTATAGCAATAGCATCCATAACTCTACTCACAACACCACCATATCTTTCTTTTCAAGGATTTCCTTTAGTAGAACCATTAAAATTACCTTTAACATATCCTAGAGGTGGAGATCTCCACTTCACATATTATCTCTGATCATCCTATTTAATTTTTGTACCTTTACCATTCATAGGATTACTTATTTGGGTTTCATCAAACATTTTTCTCAGAGATTTGAAATTCTCTTTGATAGCTCTGATAATATTTTGTCCCAAAACCCATTCAGGAGTTTCCTTATTTTTGAAAATTCTGTTGTTCCTCTCTTTCTAGATACCCCACCAAAGATGGGGAAGAGATATCTTCTAGAGAAAACCAATATTAGCATCCTTTGAAGGACATATCCAACTCTAAAAACATTGATCAATGTTATTATGCTAAACCCAATTGATATTCTAGTAGTGAAGAAGATAATTTCAAACATTCTAGCTAAACTTGCAATTTAAAAAGAGGTGATTCCTATCTTCTGAATCCAACTTGCATATGACACATCTTTTAACCAAATAGACTCCTCTTTTTCACAAATTATCTAGAGTTAAATTTTTTTATTTTGGAGTGTAGTCCAAAAAAATATATTAATTTTAAGAATAAGACCTTTGATCCAAACTTTAGCCCATAATGGATAATTTCCCTTATCCTCATATCTAAATACAAATGAAACCTTGAAACATCCTCTAGGTTTAATCCCCTAAACCATAATATTCTCCTTTTGTGGATAAAGGCTATAAGCATTCATAGCCAATTGGATGCTGGAAAAAATTATGATTAATCTCAATAATATTAACCCATTCATTGTTAATCTAGTAATTTTCCACAAAATCACCATAAGTCTATTTGCATATTTCTATAAAAGTTATATCCTCAAAATCCTCAATCAAAGGATGATCCAAGAGCCACTCATCATCACAAAATCTGACTTTACTACCATTACCAATTTTCTAGTTACATCCTTTATTCAAAATATGAACTTAGTTCCTTGGACCACATTCCAAATAGTAGAAGATGTTCAAGTATATTAGGGTAGGATAGAAAATAAAAAATAGAGGGAGCCTCATAAAGTGACTTATGTTTCCAAATGGAAATCAATTCCTTATTGTCATGATAAACTCTCCAACTTTGTTTAGATAATAAAGCTTTATTCATACTTCTAATAGAACTAATACCCAATCCACCTTCCACTTTGGGTTTACAAATCTTATCCCAAGTAATCAAGGCCATTCTCTTCTTTTCCTTAGTTCTAGTCCATAAAAAATTCATTTGAATCTTATCAATAGTATCAACAAATTTAGCTAGGTTCCTAAAGAGGCTCAAAGCATAAGTAGGAATACTTTGAAGATAAGCTTTAAGAAGAGTAACTTTACCAACTTGACTCAACAAATTGCCTTTCTACACCACAAGTTTCTTATTGAATTTCTTAACAAGATCCTGCCAAAAAGCATTTGAGGACTCTCTCCAAGTCAAAACTTCGACTCCAATTGCTTCCTAACTCTTTATATTCAATTATCAAGAATGGAAAAACACATGAATCAAAGATAACAAATGGAAATCACTGTCCAACTTGCACAAATCACAATTGCAATCAATAAAAGTGTAACTTCAATTATTTCTTTGTATTCAACTAAGCTCCAAGGGAAGACCAAGATAAGTACATGAAAGAGATGCTATAGAACAACCAAGAATATTAGCAATTTTCTTGTATATGCAGTCAGGAGTATTAATGAAAAATAGAGAGCTCTTATTCCAATTAATGAGCTACCCAGAAGTAGAAGAAGAAAGATTAAGAGCTTTTTAAAGGTTTCTAGCCTCTCTTACATTAGCTTTACCTTAAAAAATGGTATCATCCACAAATTTTTCATGAGAAAAAACAAGAGGATAAGAAGAAGGTCTCAAACCTTGAATTTCCCCTTTTGAAACCAACTTCCCAATATATCTTCCCAAATAATAAGCCATAGTAGTAGAGAGAATAAGAGATAAAGGATCACCCTACCTCAACCCCCTAGAAGATTTAAAAAATCCAAAGATCTCCCATTGACCAACAAAACAAAAAAGTAGTAGAAACCATTTGCATAATTAGCTTAATCACCTTGTTACTAAAGCCAAAGGAAAGTAAACTTTTATGAAGAAAAGTCCATTCAACTCTATCATAAGCTTTAGCTATATATCAACTTTTCATAATAAAACCCTGATTGTTAGAAAGAGATAAAGAATGGATATTTTCATGAACTTAAATAATAGAGTTAAGGATTTGTCTACCATGAATAAAACCATTCTGTTGCTCAGAAATAAAATTATGAAGAAATTTCAAAAGTCTCAAAGTAAAGACTTTTGAAATGATTTTATAAATTGAGTTGCAAAGACTAATAGTCTAAACTGATCCAAAGAATTGACTCCAATCTTCTTTGGAATAAGAAAAAGGAAGATAGAATTAATTTCCTTCAACATTCTTTTAGCCCCAAAGAATTCTTTGACAACATTAGAAACATCTTTACCAACCAATTTCCACTCTTTTTGAAAGAAAACCATAGGGAAACCATCCGGTCCTAGTGGCTTGTCTCCTTCAAACAAACACACAACTTTGAAAATTTTCTCTCCCTTGGGAATATCATGCAACAATTTATTCTACTCAGAGGTGACCAAAGAGGGAATTGTATCAAGAAACTCAAACTATTTAGTTTCATCAATATTTCGGTTAGAAGACAACAAGGAAGAAAAAAAGGAAACTATTTCATTAGAAATTTTGTGTCTTCTAATAGTGAGACCAGAAATTTTTTTTTTTGTATTTATGTCTCCTTCATTAAGCCAAATGGATTTGGATCTTTGTCTCCAATAGATCTCTTCCTTAGAAATGATATCGTGATACTCCACCAATTTTTCATTTTCTCTCTTCACCAAATCCATCGAGTATCCCTCCTGCTGAATTCTATCTTGAATAACTTTAAGACCATCTTTAATATTTTATTTACTCTCAAATATATTCCCAAAGAGTCTTTTATTCTATTCTCTAACTTTCTTTTTGAAATTTTTGAGTTTAGAAGCAACTTGAAATAAAGTTGTTCCTTCAATATTAATATTTCATGATTCTTCCAGCCTATCCTCAAACTGTGGATACTACATCCTCATTTTCTCAAATCTAAAAGGGAAATTCTTACTAGCTTGAATAGCCTCCACCATAAATAAAATAGGAAAATGGTTAAAAGAAATCTTCTGAATAGTCTTAAGGTTAGACACAAAATCATTAGTCCAATCTTGAGATATAAGGACTCTATCTAATCGAGCTTGGATACAATCATTTCTAGCTCTTTTATTACTCCAAGTGAAATCAATTCCTTAAAAATCTAAGTCCATTAAACCATCATTATTTATAAAGTCCATAAAATTTAGTTTTCCTTCCAGTTGACTAGCATTTCCACCTTTTTTTCCTTGTTCATAAAGAGAAACATTAAAATCCCCCAAGAATAACCATCAGCCATGATAATCAACACTCTTAATCTTAGATAGATAGTCTAAATACTTTTTTCTAGAATTCTTATAATTAGGCACATACACATTCAAAATATACCAAGAATTATTCTGGGATAAATTCTTAATCGTGACTACCATAAAATGTTTATTTGCATCCAATAATGTACTAGAAAATAAAGATTGCTTCCACAAAATTATCATTCCCCCATAAGCATCTTCTGAATTACTAGCCATAATACAATAATTATTAAAAGATTTCAACCTTTCAGCTTTATCTTTATCCATTTTATTTTCCTAAAGCACTAACATATTAGGTTTGTGCTCTCTTATAAAGTTTTGAACAATATCAAGTTTATGAATATTGTTCATCCCCCCTAATATTGGACAAGTGATAAATTTCATTATAACTTTTTAGGGGTAAAATATAGAATAGTTGCTTGTTTCCCATCTGCAATATTTTGGAGGCTTTCACTTTCTCTAGTCTTCCTAGTAGATTTTCTACGAAGTTTCTCCAGGGTTCCAACATTGAGTTTCAATTTAAGAGAACCAATTTCCACTTTACTTCTATGGGTCTCAACTCCTATAGGAATAGGGTTAGATTTTTTTTCTATTTTCTTCCTTTGACCCTATTTCTATTTAGGTTCTTTCTCATCAATTATAAGATCCAAGAATTTAGAATCTAATACACCCTCAATAAGGAAAATATCTTGACATAGACGACTCAATAGGTTATGAGATTCTTCATTCTGTAATTCCTCTAATATATCATTCTCATTGAGTTGGTCGCTTCTCTCCTCATGGTTCTAAGATGTTTCCTCTACTTTTGTTAGAATCTCCTTATTTTGATTACCTTGGTTTACTTTCATTTTGACCACCTTAATAGGGATAGCTTTAGGTTTCTATAACCTTTTTTGAATCTTTGTTTCCACCTTTTTTTCCACATTCACAATCTTTGGTTTATTTTTAATTTTTATAGGATAATTTTTTTCCTAATGACCTTGTTTTTTACAGACAAAACATGCATTTGGGAGATCTTCAAAAGCTATCTCTTGCATCCATTTTCCAAGCTTTGAATTTAATTCCACCTTCTAGGGAAGGTTTTTCAAATGGGAAACTTTCACATAGATTCTATCACAATGAAGTTTAGACCTAGAAGCTGTCACATTATCATTAGCTATGAGTTCACCAAATGAACTAGCTATCCCTTAAAAAATGTGTTCATGCCAAAACTCAAGTTGGGAACTTGGTAGTATAACCCAAACCAGAGTAGTTAGGAAAAAGGCATCAGAAAGATCCATATTAGGTTCCCACTTTTTAATTGTTAAAGTGATGTTGCTAAATGGTCATGGACCGCCACATAGAACCATATTTAAATCTTCCATGTAGGTAAAAATATAGGAAAATAACCCGTTCATTATTAATGTAATATCCATTTGACCAAAAATAGCCCATTTCCTTTTAACCATATTTCTAAAAGCATCAATATCTAGGTGGGCCCCCAAAATTTTTTCCACTAGGGTAAAATCCCTAGTCAAAATAGAATACTCAACAATCAAATTTGGGATAAACATCTAAAACTCACATTTTTCCCAATTGGATTTTGAAGTAATAGGTGGAAAATAAGACTTTCCTCCCAACTTTCTTCTAAAAAAAGGTGACCACTTACGTTGACCCACTTCAAAATCCTCCTTCTTCTGCTCCTCCACACATGATCCTTTTGCATCCTTTCCCACATCCACTAAGATATTCCCCACCTACAATGGGTCCCTAGTCTAGACAGAACTCCTAGTCAAAGGATCAGAAAGAATATAGTCAACGATCCCACATATTTTACAATAGAAACCCAACAAAACTCTGTCTTCTTCTTACTCCAGGCACCCATTAAAATTTGTCTTCATTATCCCTGCAAACCCTTCTGAGCTCCTCACTTCTGGATTCCCTACATCACCAAGATCAGTCCCTACTGCTAAATTCCCACCCACCAGATTCTCGCCTTTAAGAGTGCTCACCATGTTAATGATTTGAAAGTTGTATACATTCTATCTGGTTATATTTGTTAGTTTAATATTTGAATTTATACATTAAAATACAAGTTTTTAGATCATGTGATTCTTACATTAATGTAGTGTTTTGATTGTTAATTTTTTAAACTAAGATCTTAGATTGCATTATTTGATTATGCTTTAATTGGTCATCTCTCTATGTTTTCCAAATGATTTGAAGGAGTATTGAGCTATTTAGGGATAATAATAAAATAAATTCATAGTTACCCCTAACTTAGAATTTGTATGGAAGGTAATGCATAAACACAACCTATGTGTTGAGATTTTGATTGAGTATTCATATGTACTAATGTTTAACTTTTAATTTTCCTTAGGATAAATTTATCTTGATCTCCCAATTTGTAGCTTCTTGGCTTGAATAAGGATAGGTAGCGTTGATTATTATCTAGGATTGTCACTCTTTCCTTTTTTCCTACATTAAAAGTATATTATGTGTTTATGAATTGTGCTCATAATTTTTGACATAGATATCTTCTCCATCTTCTCCCATATTTCTAAGGTATCAGGTTCTTTTTTCCCTTCCCTATATATATGTTGGATTTTGGTATGTAATGTCCCCTTTTAGGAAATTTTCTGGTTTGATTCTAATTTGTATACATTTTATATTATTTCCATTTGATATCCCTTTTCACTCTATGTGTGTGTGTGTTTTTCAAAGAGTCGCGTCCTTCCCTAATAATAATAATTATATTAATTAGTAAGGTTAGTTATATTATATTAATAATAATATAAATATATTAATTAATAGGGTTAGTTATATTAATGTCTTAAAGTATATTAATAATTATATTGTAAAGAATATTATTTTAATAATATTTCAAGTATATATTATTACTTTATATATAATACTTATTTATTATTTAAATTATATGTCATACTGGGGACATCGCATGGTATCTTCAAATTGTTCTAAAAGGGGAACAGTGTCTTTGAGTTTGGAGTTTATTTTCGAGTTGGGGGTACTGCCATTTCTTAGTGTGTTTATGATAATTTATGAATCTCCTTCAATTATGACTTTTTTGATACCTAATTCTAGGCACATCTTAAGTCCTTTCATTAGTGCTTCAAGTTATGTTATATTATTATTTTGGATTCCCAATGGTTTTTCTCATTTGGCTAACTAGACACCATTGTTTGAGTGGATGATACACCCTAGCCTAGCCTTTCTTGGATTTCCTCTAGATGCTCCATCAAAATTAAGTTTAGTCCATCCTCTTAGTGGGGATTCCCATTTACATCTTTTCTTTTCTTCTTTATCTGCCTTTTTATAGGTCATTGGTGGGTTAATTAGGTTTCTCCAATTTTTCTTCATATCGACATCCCAGTCTATGAAGGACCCCTCTTCTTTCATTGTTTTTCTTAGGTAATTATTTATTACTTCTATTATGCTTCCTTCTACTTTATTAAAAAATGAGGCATTTGACATCTCTTCATTTTTGAAGACACGTTTGTTTCTTTCTATCCATGTTTCCCATAGTAAAATTAATGGATCTATTTTCCATAAATTTCCATATCTCATTGAGTTTCTATCTTTTGGCTAGTTTTTAAAGTTGTCCCATAACTATTTGGTAAGTACAATTGTCCAATTTAATTTCTTGTAAAGCCATTACCATCCTTTTTGGGAAAACGTACATTGGTATTATAGATTCTCTCTTTTTTTTTTTTTTTTTTTGAGTTATTTTTGCATAGTGGACACTGTGATGGACCTTTGAAACCCATTTAGTGAAACTATCTATTGTTAGAATACAATTTTGAATTTCTGCCCATATGAAGATGCCTACTTTTGGGAGGCAAGCTGGGTCCTAGAAGAGATTTAGATGTATATCTATTTTTCCCATCTCTATAAATTGGTGATTAGTTTATCCTTTCTTGACATTATATTTTCCATTGTTAGATGCCTCTCATATTATTTTATCCTTTCTTTCTTTGAGGCTTAATGGCCTTTGAGTCAAGAATTTTTCAAATGCTTATTTTTCTTGATCTGTTAAAGTGGTTTCTTTAGTTGATTTCCATTTCCAATATGTTTTGTCATTGCTATTGGTCATTTTTATGTAATCCTTGATGTGTTTTCCCCATTGTTCAATTAGAGAGTTTTTTATGTTTGTTGGAAGGTTGTAGTTATTTGGTGGTGGTAACCCATCCCATGAATCTTCCCAAAATAAGGCTTCTTTTCCTTCTCCTATGTCCCATGTAAGGTTTTTAGTTATGATACATTGTATCATGAAATCCAAAATTTATGAGCCTTTAGGGGGATTGCAAATTCTGAAGAGTGATATTGGATTCGAACTATCTAGATATTTTTGGTATAGAACTTTGGCCCATTTGCTATCATTTTCTTGATACATTCTCCATACAAAATTTTCTCCTAGATCTTCATTTTGCCACCTAAGGTTTTTTATACCAAGCCCACCTAGTTCCTTAGATCTTCATATATTTTCCCATTTGATCATAGCTAATTTTTTCTTTTCGTTGATCCCACTCCAAAAGAAGTTTTATAATTTTCTTTCTGGTTTCTTCTGTACTCCTATAGGTAGTGGTAAGCATGAAATTTGATATATGGGGGTTGTAGGTAATACAAATTTAATTTTAGTTACCCTACCTATCTTGGTTAGCCATTTCCCCTTCCAACTTCCTATTTTCTTATCTAGTTTTTCAAATAGAGGTTCCCACGTTCTTCCTTTTCTAACCCCTATGTTTAGCTAGATTCCTAGATATTTGCAAGGAAATGCACCTTTCTTATACCCCATAACATTAAATATTATATTTTCTATTTCCACATGAGTATTTAGGAAGAAAATTTCTAATTTGGCCTCATTTACTTTTTGATCTGATGCATCTATATATGTGTCTATGATTTTTTTAAAGTTTTGAGCTTCTTGTATTGTGCTTACCCCAAGAAGGATTGTATCATCCAAAATTTTTTGGTGTGTAATTTTTGGAATGCCTCAATCTACTACTACTCCTTTGATCTTGTTTTATGATTGTGCTAATTTAAAAAATCCATCAAAAGCTTCTACAATGATATTGAGTCAAAATGGTGACATTGGGTCTCCTTGTCTGATTCCTCTAAATATACCAAAGAAACCTTCTGATGTGTAGTTGATGAGAAGTGATATTTTGGGAGTTTTTATACAGTTAAAAGAAAGGTTAATCCATTTTCGCATAAATTTGAAAGCTTCTAGAGTTTTAAAAAGGAATCTCCAATCGACTTTATCATAGGCTATTCAAATGTCTAATTTCATAAACATGCAAGCATCTTTATTGGATTGAACTGAATGAATAGTTTCTTGCATAATGATAATTTTTTCCAATATCAATCTTTCTAATACAAACCATTTTTGTTTTTCAAATATTATTTTTGGAAATTTTTTCTTAAACCTATATGCTTACACTTTGGATAAGACCTTGTATATAGTGTTACAAAGTGCTATAGGTCAGAAATCTCCTAGGGTCCCATAGTTTGATTTTTTAGGGATAAGGGTTATAAAGGTATTGTTGATTTTAGATAAGAGACATCTTGTGTTTCTAGTAGCTTTTATTACTTTCCATTAATATTTCCCTATTGTGTCCCAACAATATTGAAAAAAGAAGGGTTGGAATCCATTAGGTCCTGAAGATTTCTCTGGGTTGAGTCCAAATAGAGCTTCTTTAATTTCCACTAGGGTGAAGGGTTTGTTTAAGGTTTTGATATCCTTTGTAATAAGCTTCAATATTGATTCTTTCATGTTGTTTTGTGCTATTAGGTTAAAGAGATTTCAAAGTTATTAAGAATGTCTATATAATACTTTATGAATACTTCCACCACTTGATCTGGTTCTTCCCTTACATTCCCTGCATTATCTTTGATTTTTGTTATTTTGTTAATATTCCTATTTTTTATGGTACTATTATGAAAGAATTTTTTTATTTTAGTCTCCTAATAGCCATCTTTCTCTTGCTTTTTGTTTCCAAAATATTTTTTCTTTTGTTAATATATCTTTATACTTTGAAATTATTTCTTTTTCTTTGAGATATGTTTCATTATTCATTCCTTTTTTGATTACCTCTTCTTTTAGCCGCTTGATTTCCTCTTCAGTTTCTATTTTTTCATTAAATATATTTTAAAAATGGTTCTTATTCTATTGTAGTATGTTTTCTTTGAGAAATTTTAATTTGGAGACACATCATAACATTTTAGGCCCCTCAAAGCCACCTTCTTTCCACCATTGTCTAATTTTCATTAAGAATTCTTCATCTTGGAATCACATCTTTTCACACTTGAATGGGTTTCTTGTTGGGTTTTTGGTTCCTTAAATTCTATTCTTATTGGACAATGATTTGAGCCTATATTTGGTAGTATTTCTGCTTGAATTATATGATCAAAGCTTCTTATATCTCCTTTAATCATGAATCTATCTAATCTTTCTTCTATATTGTAAAAGCCTATTATTCCATTGTTCCAAGTGAAAATACCAATTCTTTTTGGGATATTTATCAAGCATGTTCTTGATTTATTCAATCTTTAAAGTCTATGATGCTCTGTGAGGTGGTTTTGACTCCACCAAATTTTTCACTTAGGTTGTTGATGGCATTGAAATATCCTCCAATACAGTAACAGTTTTTAAAATTATCTTCCACTAATTGGCTAATTTTATTCCATACCTTTTTCTTTTCCATTTTTGGTGTTGGTTCATATACATTTATGAGAGTTAGCTAGGTGTTGCTTCGATAGTTGTCAATTTCCCCCTTGTCCAATAATTGCTTGATTCTTGCTTGCTAAAATTTACCTTCCTTAGATCCCAAATGATTCCTATTCCTCCTGAGGTCCCATTAGATTCTATTAATTCTATTTTCTAGTAACTAAGTTTCTTGTTGAGTTTGGCTCCTTCTTCTTTATTGATTTTAGTTTCTTGTATTATAATAATTTCAGATTCAAAGATTGTTAGGTTGCACTTTAATAAGAACTTTCTATTAGGGGAATTTAGTCCCGTAACATTCCACATAGTTATTTTCATTGTTTCTTAGGAAGGAACTTCCCTTTCCCTATATTAGTACTTCATGAATCTTCTTCTAATTTTCTACTTGTCCAATTTCTTTTTTAAGTTCAACAAGCAATTTCCTACTTTTTTTCTTTTGCTTCCCACATCTTGGCTTTCTATTCCTTCTTGATTGCTATCAATTCCCAGTTTGTATATGTTGTTGGTTTCATTGGTTTGGATTGATGTGTTGGTTCCTCTTCCATTTCTTCTTCTTCTTCTCTTAATTCTTGTAAAAGTTTCTCGCCTAATTCTATATCTTCATATTCCATTGTTTCTTCTTCTATATCATTTGCTAAGCTAGTCTTGTCATTTTCCTTTTCCTTTTCCAAAGTGTCTAATATTCCAAGTTCTTCCCATTCTTAGATCTTACATAGGCTTCCAATGTTACATATATCCATATTATTATAGGGCTCTTCATTTCTTGCCATTATCAACTTGTTCATGAAGGTTTAAACTTCTACTAGTATGAGCCACTCAGTGTTGCTTTTCACATTCTCTTCATTCTTATCTTTCACCAAATCATTTCTTACCTTGAATGGATCCTTCCCATTTAGAGGGTTTGCCAGAATTTATATGATATCTTCATGTTTTACTTTGTTTTCCTTAATATTTTTTTCCCATTGTTTTGAGTTTGCAAGGGGGATTATATTATTTGGGGAGGTTCTACCTCTCCTACTTATTATTTGTGCTCTCTTTCAGTGAATTCTCAAGTGTCATCTCTACTTGCTATCTTTTTTTTTAATATTATTATTATTTATTGAGACCCTCTTGACTTAAAGAACTGGTGCTTCCCCTTTTGTTAATTTGGTTTATAACTTTTGACATTTTTTTGGATTCTACTTTTCCCCATTGCTCTATTTTTTTTGTGGAGGTGATTAATGTTGTTTCTTTTTCCTTTCCAGAGACATCATTATATCTTGTGATGACTACTTTGTCTTTTTCTAAACCAGATTTATTGTTGTCTGCTATTTTCTTTAACTGGCATACTTGAATTTCCTTTCCTAAATTTCTAATTTGAGGATATTGTCGTTATTTGGGGGTTTTCTTTTCTTATCTTTATCTTGATTGGGGTATTCATGCAAACTTTTATTGCTTTTTCTTGTGCTAGACTTATTACTTTTATCTTTTCGTGTTGATATTTCCTTTTGATTACCTACTTCCTCTATTTTCCTTTCTTCCTGGTTTACTTTATTTTCCTCATAGATTTTCTTCTTTCCTTGCTCTATATTTGAGGCTTTTTTCAAATTTATTTTCTTAATTTGGTTGTTCAATATTGTATCTAAATGTCTCTTGTTGGTTTCTTCCCAAATGGTGATTTGATCACTTATATAATTGTGGATTAGCAATATTTCTTGAATGAATTGATTATAATTTCTCAAATTTTCCTTTATATTCTTGATATAGAAATTATGCTTTTCATATTGTTCACATTTTTGAATTCTTTTTATTTCTCACTCATTGATTTGAAACCTTTTTCCATATCTTTCTCCCAGGTTCCTTCCTAAATTACTATCTCTATTTCTTCTCTGCCTTCAAAAATGCTTCCTTGCGCATCTGTGTTTTGATTTGACCTTGAATTTTCCTCCTATAGAATTCTTGTAAAGTTTTGATACTGGTGTAATGCTTTGGTTCTGATTTAATTGTTTTCCTTTACTTGTTTTTAACTTTTTAGTAAGTATTCTGTCAAGTTTTGAATTCTTGTGAGCTAGTGTGAATTCTATTCTAGATTAGGGATTTTATTGGATTGAATCTTGACTGGAGGAGTGAGGTTCTTGACGTGTCCTTCAAATTTGGAGTAATTTAAATTATAGGGAGACCTGTTAGTTATAATTTCAATTTTATATTGATATTTAGTTCCTATTTTCAACTTGATTAATAATATGATTTCTTTCTTATTGTTATGATCCATGTCTGGTCCTAACACATCTCCTAGAGTGGAGCCTATTCTTTCTAGAATATGGGTATGTATAATTTCTATAATAATATCATTAAAAACTATCCATACTGGAAGATTTAATAAGCTAACCATTTATTCATTGATATTTTGTCTCCATGGAAAGAAATTTATTGTATATCCTTTATAAAAGCATAATGGAAATGACAGAATTTTATTTCTAATTTATTCATCTTTCAAATGTGAAGAAACTAAGCATGAAAAGAGGGTTATAAAACTTACCTATTACTAGTTGAATGATTTGATCCATTCTCCTAAGTTAGAATTTTTGGATTTAGGGCCATTCCAGTATGCATAGATCCCATATGTTTCACACTCTTGCTAGCAATCTTCACTGATCAAGTTGCTAATAATGATAGTCTTATTGTGATCTTCTTCCCTTGGATTTAAAGGATTTTGTTTTATTCTGGTCTTAGTGGGAGTTGGATTTTTCTTATATGAGGGGATACAATTTTTTGATGAGGAGATAGAGTGAGATATATAAGATCTGAGATATTACAATTAAAGAGTGTACCCACTAATTTCTTATGGGGCAGGATATAAGCCTCTGTGATTTTAGCTAGGGTATTGAGATTGGAAGGTTTCTCACTAGGGTCCAGGATAGTCGAGGATTGTTTTGTGCCAATGGGAATGCTATTAACTGCATAAATATTTTGAGGCTTGTTAAACCTAGGGTTTTCACTCTCATCCTCTGATGGTGGAGTAGATCTAAATGGGGTTAAGGGAAGGCTAGGGTTCTGAGCATACTTAGTGCTGGAAAAATGAGCCAATTGTAATCTTCTGCGCTCCTTTTTGTTTCTGATTGTTATCCATCCTGTATTATTATCATTCTTGTCTGGGTTGTTATCCTTATGATTTTGTAGATCCATCATTTCCCTTTTTCGCACTTGGATAGTATCCTCTTGATCTGGAGGTCATTTTAATTTGTCTCTTGTCACGTATTTTATTTGTGCAAAATAATTTCCTTGAATTGCTCTGTTGCTAGGATTCATTGATAGATCTGGTTGCATTATTTTTGTTTGAACTTGATCTTTTGCTAGTATTTTGATAATCTTTCTTCTTTGATTCATGCTCTTGCAGATCGGCTAGAACTGCAGAATTTTTAGGAGTACAGAATTTTTGAATGCAGGCAAGGAATTTGAACTCGCATACTTAGTCTTTTCATTATATGCAAATTTCACGGGTTTACTGACCGATTGCTTCGTATACCTTGGCAAAAGATCGAAGGCCGCTGTACTTGTTCTTTTCTTGATCGGAGTGGGTGACACTATGAAGCTGTCAAGCGAATGATTAAGGCTGCTCAATCTAATACTCTTTCCACTCTTGAATGCAGTAGGGATGACAATTTTTCTTTTGTTCCGTTAGTTATATTTATGTATTTTTTGGGCTTTTGTTTCGGCAAAATCCCTTCTCTCACAGATATCGCACAAAGGAGAAGCCAACGAAGCAATTCAGGAATTTGTTTGATCCAAACTGAACCAAAAATAATCTGCCTACAGCGGCTGCAGCTTCATTCAATTTATCAAACTAGAGTCATTCAACACATTAAACTAGTGTGCTCATATTAATCAAAAATATAAACAGGTTGTAAGAAACAAAAAGGTAGCGGCACCCACTTTATTCATGGCTATTAAGACTTCTAGAATTCTCTCTACAGATGAATCATGACGTTCTCTATGTTTGAAATATTTTTGAGTTATTATGGTCAATTACCTTTAATTCAATTGCAATAATCAAATTTTAACGAGTTTAACTTAATATTTAAATAAATAATTTTAAATAGGAACGATATGTAAATATTGACATGCATACTAATAATGCTCCAAATCTAAGTACTCAGAATAATTTTATGCATGGGTAAATTTGAAAAGTAATGTATTCAAATTACGCCATTCTTAGAGCTTTTGAATAACCAAATATCTTCTTAAGTGTTCAAAACTCCATCTACAACTATAAAGTAATAATGAACAATTACAGAAATAGACATTATTTAGCTTCTAATACTTTGTAGGAAAACATGTTAGTTTCAAACCTAAGTTTGATGCTAATCACATGTCATGTTGCATCATATAAATTGATGTAAGGACCTTAGACAAATCCTTAAGATGCATAGTCTATCCATCTTTATTCTGAGTGATTTACAAACTTATGAAACATTTTATTTCTCTTATAATTGATGTTTTCAAATTTATCATTCATCTCATTAGCTAAATTTTTACTCATTTCATCATTTCTATTAAATATAATATAATCCACAAATGATTAAGATACCTTAAAGATTTATTCTTAGATAGAGAACACTATCTAATCTTCCTTTCTTAAAACTAATATGTAAAAAATTAATTTCAAACCTAGAATACCATACCCTTGGTTGTTTCTTCAATCTATACGTAAATTTTTTCAGTTTGTATATTATATATTTCTAATCCATCAATAAATTATATACTATGATCTACTTACCATTGATATGTACGTTTTCTAAAATGTATCTAGTGATTCATTAGTAGAAAATAACTTACAACGTATAATCGTAGGTGTTCCTAGTGGCTTATAGATCTCCATTCCAAACTTTTTGAATAAATCCTTTAGATACTTAGTTTAAGATATAAAAATTCTATCTTTATTTTGAGTAATTTGCAAACCTATGAAATACTCCATTTCCTCTATCATTAACATTTCAAATCCATCTAGTTCATCTCATTAGAAAATTGTTACCCAATTCATCATTTCTGCCAAATACAATATCATCAGCAAATACTTAAATGATTAAGGTACCTTCTTTTAGAAATTTATACCTAGATAGAGAATACTATTCATACTTCCTTTCTTAGGACTAATATGTGACAAAAATATGTAAAACCTAGCATACCATTCCCTTGGTTCTTTCTTTAATTCATACAATACTTCATTCATCTTTCAAATTATATCTTCGTAATCCATCAATGAAAATCAATTAGGTTGTTCTATGTAAATGTCCTCTTCAAGATTTTATTCAAAAATATTGAATTAACATCCATTTGATACACCTATAAGTCCTTATGAGTTTCATAACCAAGAACTAACCTAACTTCCTGAAGTCTAGCATTAGGAGAATTTGTTTAAACAAATTTTGAATTACATCTGACCTATCTTATTAAAAGAAAAATATATGAAAGGTATCTTTTCCTTGTATTTCCATTTACCTCTAAATTTTATTTTAGTGACCAATGCTTCAAGTTCCTCGAATTTTCTTTCTTCTTCCTTTATCTCATCCAATTCATTTATATATTCTCAATGAAGTGTATACTAGCACTTCTACTAGTTCTTGCATTACTCACTAACATATAGTTATCCTAATGATAGAAACCTTAAATTAAAATTATATTATAGGTAAAGCATCATGTAATGTATAAGTTTCAAGTGCAAATAGTTTACTAATCAAACTCTATGTAGTGATTTACTTTATAAACAATAGGATCTCCTCAATTTCTATGATCTTATGTCACAAACTCATATCAAGGATATTGAGATATTTTCAATCATTTCATCTTCTCTAATAAATCCTCCCAAATTCTTGATGTAAGAATTTTTTTTGTTACTATCTGAGAATATGGTGCAATAATCTCATCTTATTGCATCCTCACAAATTCCAAATTTTCTTTCAAACTCTTTAACTTCGCCTACTTGGTGTATTTGTCACCTTCATTCAATTCTTCCATATTTTTCTAAATCTCATGAGAATAATCAACATTTTAACATTTACAAACTTTTCCTTAGAAAGTGTAGTAATGAAATAATGCAAGAGCATCTTGGGTTTAAGAAAAATACTTGCATCACCCAAAAACATTTTTTTTATATTTCTTAAGGGTTGTCTCAATGTAAAGTTATTATTTGTGAAAGCTTGTTGCTTAGTAATTCAAACATACAAGCTTAGGATGTTCTAATTTCAGAGGTGGATGTTCATCTTAGAATATTAGCTTACCAGTCGAGGCTCACTGCCATATCATTAGTATTCATGGAGTTATTACAATTTTTTTGTGTGTAATTTTGGTATAAAAAATAAAGCTCAATTTTGAAGGCCTTAAAAGCCCTAGATGGGCTTTGAAGTGGGGTCAGCTAGAGCTTGAATGACTCAAGACCTATTGATAGGAAGCTAAAGATTCTATAATGGGTTTATAATACTCAATCAGATAAATAGTTTGCTAGTTATCGCCTTCTGAAGTTGGGGCATCAAAATTTCAAAAATAATTGTCATAATTGATTTCAGCCGACTCTATATGTAATTTTAGGGTTAGTCAGTGTCAAGTGTTAGGGTTTGATGTCTAAAAACATCCCTAGTGGTGTAAAAATGCCTATATAAGGAAGGCCCATACATTGTCTAGGATCACTCTGGGTGATAGATTGCAACTCTTTTTTGAAGATTACTATAAGGAAAGTGCTCATGTGGGTTTGAATATAGTATATAAAAATTCTATAATTCCACATTTGCAGTGATAATAAGAAGCCCATATTTTGTTCTAGACATTTATTGTTGTTTCTTTGTTTATGTTTTGTGTTTGTGGTATTAAGAGGAGAACCCTTCATCAAGTGGTATCAGAGCCAAGTTTTCCTAAGTGTGTAAACAAACAATTGACTATGAGGCAACTTACACCAGGACCATGATTTACGTTGATCATTTAGATAGATTTGTGACCAAATGGAATTGATTCTAGGATCCAATTTTCCAAAGAAGGTAGCACACAAAATGATACCAGTAGAAAGTGAGGAGTTGAATAGATAAGTGCATGAGTTGTCATAGAAGGGGTTGATTTGAGAGAGTCTTAGTCCATGTGTTCTACCAGCAATGTTAGCACTTAAGAAGAGTAGAAAATGGAGGATGTGGAGATTCTTGTGCTATCAGCAAGATCACCATCAAATATAGGTTAACATCTCCAAGGATGGATGATATCATATATTGTTTGAGTGGGGATGTGTATTTCACTAAGATAGAGCTTTGAAGAGTGGGCACCTTCAGATTCACATCAGAGAAGGAGATGAGTGGAAGACTACCTTCAAACCAAGGGAAGGATTGTATGAGTGGTTAGCCATGCATTTTGGGTTAACCTATGCATTGAGTACATTCATGCAGTTCATGAATGAGGTACTGAAGGAGTTTATAGGTAAGCTTGTCATTGTTTACTTAGATGATATTATGATCATTAGTAAGACATTGGAGGAACATTTGATGCACATTCATAAGGTGTCTAATAAGTTTAGGGAGGAAAAAGTTTTGATACATTTGAAGAAGTGTAGCTTTGTGAAGAATGATTTGGTGTACGTGAGATTTGTAGTTTTAGCAAACAGTCTAAAAATAGACCTTGAGAAAGTGAAGGCTATCCTTGAATGACCTACTCCAAGGGGTGTGACCAAGGTAAGATATTTTCATGGACTACCTAGTTTTTATAGAAAGTTTATCAAAGGTTTTAGTAGTATTTGTGGACCCTTAACTAAAATAATGAGATGAGATAGGAACAAATTTAAGTTGATTGTAGGAGAAGATAAGAGGGTATGTGCAGGATCATGGTGTGCCAAAAAGTGGCGATGTGAAAAAAAAAGAGTTTGAAGACGCCTAAAAGTGCTTCAAAATCCGCTTTGAGTTTTTTTTACCTATCCAGGAACCAAACCTGGAAGGTTAAGCTGAGCCTTATCAAATATCCGATATCATATCGGATATCCGATTTTAAATCCAATATCTGACTAATAATTAAAATCATATAATAGTATGATATATTATTTAATATTATTATTATTGATATAAAATAATAATAATAATATTAAATAATATATCATACTATTATATTATAATAATATTATTATTATAATAATTATTATACTATAATATAATAATATTATTATAATTATTATTATACTATAATATAATAATAATATTATTATAATAATTATTATACTATAATATAATAATAATATTATTATTATATTATAATCGTATAATATTATACTATAATAATAATATTATAATAACATATTATATTATAATAATATAATATAATATTTCATATATTATAATATATAGTAATGTAATATAATATATATATATAATATAATATAATAATAAAAAGTAATATCTTATAATATAATATATAATAAAAAAGTATAATATATTATAAATTATAATAATATAGTATAATAATAATATTTTATATTATAATATATAGTAAATTAATATAATAAATATAAAACATAATATAAAAATATATAAAATGTAACATATATGTTATATTATATATATTATAATATCGGATATCCGATACCTGTGCATGGATTAAACACAAAATCACAGACCCGCGGCCCTTATTTTCACGCGAATTTGGGCCAATTAGATCGGATATCAGATAATAAATCGGATATCAGATAGCAAATCGGATATTAGATATTAGGTATGTCCCCCCCCGACTCATTTTTAACCTAAATTTAATAGATTTTAACAAGATTTTGTTTGTTTTAGTTGAATCTAGGGTTTTTTTGACAAAAATGGTTAAAATTTAGATTTTTTTTTTAATATTTATTATGTTTTGCAATTCAATAGGAATGGCTGATCAAAATGATGACACTGAGGCAGGGAATAATATTCCTCGCAACCCACCACCAAACGATCCAGTATCCCCACAAAATCGTCCACCAAATGATCCTCTACCTCCTCAAAACCCTCCTTGAATCGAGGATTTGATAAATGAAAATCTCACTGAGTTGAGAGGTTTGCATAGAACATACAATAATGTACCTGCACTGGCTCCTATGTTATCCACGTTAAACACCATAGTGGATAACATCGAAACTCTTACAAACCAACAAAATGCCGCTCTTCGTTGGCGTGATGAAATGCACCAGATGTTTGATGATGGTTTGGATTATGATGAGGTCGCGGCCCTCAACATAACCAAAGACGATTTGGCAAGCCTTTTTGCTAACCCAAAAATGGGTATACCAGTTGACCCAAAAAAAACCAAACTATCGATTAAATGGTGCACAAATGACGCCATACGTGCAAATTTTTGGGACCGTTGGTGGATGGTCTTTGATATCCCTCCACATGGAAATTTAGACATACCATTTTATTTCCTTAAAAAATTATATGCAGAATTTTTGTTGAAACTTAAAGTGAACTATTGGAGCATGAAGCCCAACATGGGCTTAGGACTAGGAGCTCCTCAGGATAGACCCTCTTCCCAGCGGAAGAAACTTGGCACTTTCTCCCCCCCCCCCGCCCCCCCCCCCCCCCCCCCCCCCCCTCGCCTGATATCTCCCCCCCTCCTCGAGTGCAGCATCCAAATATTATGGCAGAGGCTAGCTCTCAGACCATCAGAGCCATTCATAGGCTGAGTAGCCTAATGATATCTTAGGCTAGGTCAGTATTGCCTCCTCATGTTGATGATGTTGGTGCCAGTTCATCATCGGCTAGCTCATAACACGTTTGTGTGCCTCACACTTGCATTACATGCAAGAATATTTTCCTGGGTCCCATAGGTGATCTTCCTGAGTATCATTTTGTATTAGACGAGGATACACCAGACGCACGTGCAGAGGCTACAGACCCTGATGCGAGAGAGGAGGGGAATGTAGAGGCATGGACTCCTTCGGTGTCGGTACGTGTATACATTTTTTTGTTATGACATATGTGATTTAAATTTAATTTTTATAATAGAGTAATTTTAATTTTTAAGCCATACTGACTTTTACATGTATGTGATCTTCATTCATGTTTAGTTGATGACCGAGGAGGAGCTCAGATAGATAGATGATGCTACACTCTCGGCCATTTCATTTGGCCTTGAGACATCTACGTTACATTATTTTTTGTTTGCATTTCTTTTTTCTATTTGATATTGTAGCATATATGGTTGCTAATCTTTCTTTTATCTTGCAGATACCACCTGCCTCGGGGGGACAAAGTGCGGGGGGTGAGCCAGCATGCATTGACAAAGGAAAGGTAATTAGATGTTTTCTAATTCATTAAATATTGATGCATTCTTGTAATATATTTGTGGTAATCTCATTTAATTACATTATTTATTGTATATAGGGTGTGGCTACTGGCGATGAGCCTGTACAGATTCGGCATCCTAGATCATCAGGGATTTTCATTCGCACAGAGAGCCCCATTGTATGTATAAGTATCATTTACTTTTTATTTTTTTAATTGATGCACAGGAAAGTATGATTGTTGTTCTATACAATTTCTATGATTTTTTTCATATCAATAATGATTCATGTCTTGCATATGTTCATTACAACTTAAATAGGCTTATATGCACCTGTCCAACCGACCAAGTTGTTTACAAAGGTTTATTTAATCAAACGAATACCAAATTACTACTTTCCCTCCAAAACTAATATGACCGTTTGAATTTGAAATTCAAATTTCAAACTATAGTTTTTATGCATTCCCTAACTTTCTAAACTATTCCATTGACTCAAAATTGGTCATATGGATTTATTAAATGCAACTAAGTAAATTTCCAGAAAATTGAAGTTTTTATTATTTTTTCTCCAAACCACCGTACACTCTGATCTCCCCCTTTCAACTGAGATCACATATGACATATATAAAGGTCTACATGACCATTGGAAAAATCATATAGGCATTCCCAACCATAAAACAAACAAACAACCACTTTTTGCTAATACTGTTTAGACTCTAAATACCCTATTCTAAGGCCTTTTGGTCCCATGGAGTCACTTGGTTTATAACCACACCAAAATGCTTGTGGGCCTTACATGTGCCTTTATTACAAAACATAGACCAACTTGTAAAATATGGACCAAACCTTTATTCCAACTTCCTAATCTACTTGAATCCTCGCTTTCATAGAGTGGCAAGGTGTCCGGCAACATAGATACTTGTTCCCCCCTGCCACATAGGTTAGGTGCCCTGAACCACCTTTCCTCTCTCTCATTCTGAACACTAGTCCACCAAGTGAGTGATGTTCCTCTCAGTCTTGTTGTTGCTACTTTTACCTTCTTATCTGCCTCTATGTCTTCAAGATCAAAGTAGTTCTCAAGGGCCTCTATCCACCCTAGCACTTCTTCACTATCCATTTTACCCTGGTATATTGGAAAATCAATATGGTTCTTCCCACCATTACCTTGTACTGCCTTAATGATTCTCATAAATCTCCTTTCTTTAGGATCATCTGTTGTCTCATGCTCTTGCCTTGCATTACCAACCTCTTCTTCTTCATGGTTCTCTCCATGATTTCTTCCTCTAACCTCTTCTCCTCTAGGTTCTTGCCTTTCCTTTTCTAAGGATTCTATCCTTGCAATAAGCTTCAGCCTCTCTCTTCTCATCTGTATTTCTTCCCTCACTCTAGACGCTTCAAGTTCTCTCCTCTCTCTTTTCTCTTTTGCCAACTCTTCTCTCAATTCTTCAAGTTCTCTAGCCATTTGATTTTTAGGAGGCATTTTCACAACAAGTTTTCTTCCTTCCCAAGGGCCAACTCACTGATTCTCTTTCTTTCCTCACCAAGAAATCTCTGGACACCACTTATGTACCTTTCAACTTTGGGACACACAAGGAGGAATTAGACACACCAAGGCTTCAACAAAGGGACCAACACACTAAGGATTTTCAAGATTATAGGTCTTGGTCACACTCCTAAACACCCAAACTTCAAAACCCTCCTTAAAATGGCTTAAAAACTAGGGCCTGCTTGTTCAAACCCCAAAACTCAATTCTAGAACGTTTTGACTTGTCTAATGACAAGATATGATCATGACAACCTACATGAACCTATCAAATGACACATCTACCATATGAAATCCTAAAATCCTATCTCATGCCCAATTACAACTTTCTTCCACATATGTGTCCAACATTATAACTTTTTATGCTTCCATGAGCCATAATTGGTGCAAGGATTGCCCAATTGACTTCAAGAGATGTTCCATGACCTTTGTAATGCCTTGGATATTAAATGTTCCCCTGATGAGCATGGGATGCTCTTGCATCACTTATCTTCATAAATAAATTCAAAACTAATTTCCATGATATTAACAACTACTATTTTGTATCTCATAGGAGACTCCTAGTGCACATGAGGTTCGACGGGACAATTATGTAGATTTGATGATGTGGCCACTCACTCCTAAGGAGGAGCCTACAATAGTAAGTTGTAGTTTGAATTCATGATTAAATATGTTATAAATTTAGCATGCTATGAATTATAATGTTATAGTTTAAATTGTAGATTCATCTGACAAAGGTATTTGAACATATACAACCCACAATCACAGAGGTACCAGCATTGTCAAGGGCATATGAGAGGACTCCTGACCGGCGCAGGAGGTCGACGAGAGAGGTATTTATTATGAAATTTTGATAGTATTAATCTCCAATATGGAAAAGATCATTATGCATTTGAGTAATTCAATGTTAGATACGTAGAATCATATAAATTTAGTAGTCTAACTTTGGGTTTTCCTTTTTTGTTTATGTAGGAGGAATCCGATCCACCTAGTGCAGTGAAGAGGCTGCATTTTGATCATCCACCAACACCCTAGGATAGTATAGTTTTCGTAGGATGCATCATGAGACATTTTGAGATGGCATATGCCACATTGTAGAAACATTGATATTATACACATTCTGATGGCAGGATCAGCCACATTTTGTATATGGATCTATGTATTTTGATATATATATATTTGAGTACTTTGTCTATGGATACATGATCTTTGATATATATTTGTGTAAAATTTTGTCTATGGATACATGTATTTTGATATATATTTTTATCATTTACATGCACAATGATATACATATTAATTTAGTATCTAGTATTGTTCAATTTATCGTGGATTATGTGTCATGCCCTAAATTTTACTAGTAAAAACACAACAATTTTTTTTTTTTTTTTTTAGCTTATGAAGTCGCATAAGAAATTACATATTGTAAAACAAGGTTATCATTGAATAGGAGTTCAAGACTCATGTGAATAGTGTGAAGGTGTTAACATTTTAGTCACAGGTGGTTTTCAAATAGATTGGATGACAGTCTAGTTCAAGTTAGCGTCACGAGTCAAATGAGCAAGTTCAAGATACAACACTCATAAATTAGTGAGGTAATTCATATCCTAACAAGCCTCTGATACTAATATTCTATTAGGGTCTATCAGTTGTATCATATGGACTAGGTCGTGATTCTAGCATGCAAGGGAAGGGGATCAGAATTACTTATTATCCTCATTACCAATGTACACACATTCATTAATCATTACAATATATATTAATGTGACAATTAGTATATTACTATATGCTCATTATCTATCAACATTGCTTCCTCACCAAATTATTGAGTGCACAACAAGATTGTAAGCAATCTACTAAGTTTTAAATTTATACAATCAATGGTATCACATAACATCTATGGATTGTTATTATCAACTAGTCATTTACAATACCACAAGGAGAAACTTTCTTTCACTTTTTCAAATGATAACAATGATGTCAAAGCAAATCTGTGACTCGTACCAATGCTTTCATAACAATATAAACTCCAAATGAAACATGCATATACAACCTTATCAATATTTTCTTCTACACATACATTAGGTAACAATGATACAATCTCCTTCCATCACAATGGGGCAACATAAGGGACTTTTCAAAATCATAAGGAACATGGACATTGAAAGATATGGACAATGAGTAGCATGAACATTGTCCAACATGATCATTGAGAACATGAACAAGCTGGTGAATCCTCCTTCACAAATGAGGGCATAATGTCAAGTTTTCTCATCCAACATCAATCTACAAGATGATCATTCCAAGCAATTTCCATTGCTCCCTTGGACACAAATCTGCATATGCAACACAACAAAATAACAAGGACCATGGGTGCTTTCCACCCAACCATAGGCCTCAAAGAGACCACCCCCGCGCTAGGGAACAAGGCTCAAACTGGGATACACATACAATCTTTCAATGCATAAACATTACATTTCAAACTTGAACAATTTCCCCCCAAGACTATTTCACAATGGCTTCATAGATGGAACCATAAACATAGGGTGAAGGTGTGTTCTAAAATGGAGACTTTCCATACCAAACCATATTTGCAATAAACAATTTTCATGCCCTCTCGGGGCTATCATAATTCACCAAATTTCATGCCCTCTCGGGGCTATCATAAATGAACCATTTAATGCCCTCTCGGGGCCTCCACATTTCCTCCTCCAAACCCACTACCATCAGCTATAACTCCTCAAACTTCCTTTCTACACCATACTTTCCTTATCACCCCTAGAAAGATATGAAATGTTATGGCATACAATGGAGCCCATACTCCAAGGTTCTCAATACATTTTTTGAACCCAACTTAAGCCCTTCACCCTGGACTTCTCTTCCCTTCCCACAAGGGTGAGTGTAAGTCCCAATCCCATAACAATACTCAAGCACAAAACAAGAAAACAAAACCAAGTAGAAATAAAACAAGAAATTTTGGCAAACACCCCACTAGTTTGGCCAAGACCCTCTAATAAAGCCTTCCCACTAACTTATTTTATCAAAAACACTAAGCCACTCCATCCTTACGAACTTGTCTCCTCTAACAGTTCATCGATATCCCTCACGAGCTCTGAGTTATGACCCTCGAAGGATCGACCTCAAAATGCACTTAGAGCACCTTGAAGACTCCTCGGTACGGGGTGGCCACAAATGATGGATGGTCTTCGTGGCCAGAACAAAGGTGTGACTAGGGTTCACCCACTCATTTGGAGCTAATGGGACTGACGATTTGATGCCAAGATCAGCGGTTTCAAAGTTACGCTGTGGTGCACCTATGAACTGAGGCACACTGCGAGTTTTGGCATCGAGCGAGATCGTTGTGCTGAATCCAAACGGAATGTGATCTCTCAAAAATGAGATAGGTTATTTTAGGCCTCAGGATCACCGTCCTATAGCATTTGACAATTTGTCGATAGCCCTCATGAGCTCTGAGTTATGACCCTCGAAGGATCGACCTCAAAATGCACTTAGAGCACCTTGAAGACTCCTTGGTACGGGGTGGCCGCAAATGATGGATGGTCTTCGTGGCTAGAACAAGGGTGTAACTAGGGTTCAACCGCCCATCCAGAGCTAATGGCACTGATGATTCGATGCCAAGATCAGCGGTTTCAAAGTTACGCTATGGTGCACCTATGAACTGAGGCACACTGCAAGTTTTGGCATCGAGCGAGATCGCTGTGCTGAATCCAAACGAAATGTGATCTCTCAAAAATGAGATAGGTTATTTTAGGCCTTAGGATCACCGTCTTGTAGCATTTGATAGTTCATCGATAGCCCTCACGAGCTCTGAGTTATGACCCTCGAAAGATCGACCTCAAAATGCACTTAGAGCACCTTGGAGACTACTCGGTATGGGGTGGCCGCAAATGATGGATGGTCTTCGTGGCCAGAACAAGGGTGTGACTAGGGTTCACTCGCCCATCCAGAGCTAATGGAACTGACAATTCGATGCCAAGATCAGCGGTTTCAAAGTTACGCTGTGGTGCACCTATGAACTGAGGCACACTGCGAGTTTTGGCATCAAGCGAGATCACTGTGCTAAATCCAAACGGAATGTGATCTCTCAAAAATGAGATAAGTTATTTTAGGCCTCAAGATCATCATCCTGTAGCATTTGACAGTTCATCAATAGCCCTCACGAGCTCTGAGTTATGACCCTCGAAAGATCGACCTCCAAATGCACTTAGAGCACCTTGGAGACTCCTCGGTACGGGGTGGCCGCAAATGATGGATGATTGTTTGAAGACTACTCCATGTGTCACTATCTTTCTTGGAAAAAAAATTGCTTTTGAACATCAAGCTTACAATATTATCAATTATTGTCAAACTTTTTCAACCAAGTCAAAATGTCAAATGCAAATATTTGTTTGCATTTTTTGCTAAGGGGAGTTTCATAAATTGACTTTGATTTTCTATGTCTCTAGTGCTTGAACATACTTAAAATGGCTCTTTGGTCTTAGAGCTATTGGTATTTTCTAACTTCATGGTCTATGATATGCATACTAAGAATTTCTTTCACTAAATGGTTTCCTTGATCTATTGACTACACTTAAATTTGTTCACTTGTCATCTCTCTTTCTATATCTTCAATACAAAGAGCTAGAAGAGACAAATAATCTTTCTTACCTTCATCTCTCTAAGAAAATGATAGAAATCAATTCTAAACTTGAGAAAAGGTTAGAGGAGAATATTGCATTCTTAAATTAATCTCCCTTCAGACCTTTACATACACACTGGGCATTCTTAAATTAATCTCCATGGAAGAAAATTTCATAAAACTAAAGATTCCATAGTGTTGAAACATAAAATCCAAGATCTCATTTATGATGGGATTGTTGATACCTCTAATGACTCATCCACTCATAGCCTTCATATCCAACTTCATATCATGTCAGTATGCATGTGCTATCTTGCTTATTGGCTTTAATTGCTTATCCTACATGCTATCTTCTTTCATGGATTTTATGGCTTATCCCAAATGTGCTTCATACAAATTTTCAATATGAAAGTCTTTCAAAACATTATACAATATTATGACTCTTTATGCTTTCAAATGCTATGATTGGTTGTAAAATGGAAGAAATCAAGTATTCTAATTGTTCATCCATACTTTATGGATTTTTCTTATTTGATTAGTTTGATAAAAATATTTTTAATAATCATAATGTTAGCTTTATGTCAAATAAGGAAAAAACCAAATTTGTAATAAGATATCCGCATGCAATTATCTTTCATATAGTTATAAATGCTCTTAAAATTGTCGTTATAGCCTTGTATCACATGCAAATATGATTTGGAAGAACTTGTTCAATATCTTCCTCTTATAATTCCTTACAAAGAACCTACCAAAATACAAAAACCATATACAAAAAACTACACATTTTACATCATAATACATCATAAATTTTAGAAATTCTCCCCAATACCACCCCCCTCCAACTCTTCATGATGTACCTACATTCCAATATCATACAAAAATTAGTAACTTATTGTATTAAACAAGATAATCATCAATTCATTAAATCATTATGAAGAAAATAACATAAGAAGTATATATACCTAGTCAAGTATTCCAATAGGGTCCTCTCTCTGTTTTAGGGTCTCCAACAAGGCTTCATGATCAGCATTAGCAATAGTAAAAAGTTCTTTTACTTTTGGTCTTCCTTGATGCTTCAATAACTTTACATTTGTTGCTATAATAAGATGCAAATATATGAGAATTACTTTGTGCTTCTGATAGTCTTCGAATGCAGGAATTTCGTTCCTTCTAAGCATGTATGTCCGCAGCCATGTTCCAGCAACAACCACTGAACCAATAGGATACATGAATCCATCATCATCTGTGATCGGTTGTGCAAGTTTTTGTTTTTCTCTTACACAACGTGCTAACCAATAATTGAATTTCTCATCATTCCCCTATGGTGCAACCAATGCAAAGACATGTCCTGGCTGAAGTAGATCTGATAGATGATTATGCTCAAGTGAACTTTCCATGTCATCATTTTTGATAGAGGGTATGATAGAAAATGGAGTAAGATAATGTGGAGCCCATGTGTCCACCCACTCACTTGACTCACAGTGATCCCAATCACACTGAAAACAAGTACGACAAAAACAAGCTAGTTGTCATGTCCAAATGGTCCATGTACTAGAATTAGAGCTCCGAAATGAATGCATTTTTTATGAGTCTGTCACTATAGCACAATCTGATCTATCACTTATGGACCCTTCCTCAACCAACCAAAAGAACTTGTGTACCACTGAATTAAGAGTCCCACCCTGTGATAATGCTAAACTATACCAATCAACAATGCTACGAGCATCAAGAAGCTCTGTTGTTGAAATCTTTAGTTGCTCCTTAACTAGAGCTCTCTTCACACATGCCCCTGCTCCATCATGTTCCCCTTTTCCATGGCCAAACTCAAAAAAACTTCAAATATGAGGCACCCCTCTCTCTACGTGCATCCTACACAACCAATAAAACATGCGAGCATTCTTGAATTGACCTGTACAGTTATCTGACCAAATGATATGTCTATCCATAGCAATTGCATGCTCGTGTAAGAAATAAAAAAAATTCTCGAAACAATGTTGCACATCGTGAGAGTGAGATCTATCATCACTCATATAAAAATGATACTCTCTAATAATCTTTTGATTATCTTCCGCACTATCAGGGGCATGTCTATATGTTATGTGAATAAAAATTGCAATCTGAATAGAGTTGTAATACTGAGATTGTGTCTCATTTTGAGGTTGCAATGTGTAGTTCTCAGCAAAATCAACAACTGATATAATAGTGCCAATGGGAAAAGTCTCCTTACACGTTCTAAATTGTTGATCCAACCACTGAGACCTGTGACTATGTCTTGCATACTTGTAAAAAAGATTTGCCTTGAAATCTGAAATAAAATTAGCCACATTGATATCTTTTCCAACGAATTCACATCTAGAGCTCTCACTCCCACTCTTCAATGTGTATTTCACCATTTCATAGACCCTTTTTTTCACTATTGTCTTTCCAAGATCTTGTTCACACCCCTCATGGAAACATGTGTCAAACTTGGATAAGCCACCACATTCTGAACACTTCTCATTTAAGCGAGCATTTTTATAAAAGGAACAACCATCAACTCTACGACATAAGAGTTGATCTAACAAGTCTCTTGATGATTTTGGAAGCCCACTAGCCCCACAATCCTCCAACATTTCTTTACTATGCAAAGTAGAACGGATGGAGCATAATAGTTCATGGTGCATAGAAAACTCAACATGATATTTGCAACAACATGTATTTCGAATTTTGAGTGGCACACAATAAAATGGCTTCAAAGATTCAAAAGCCCTTTGTGATATATGAACACTTGGATGACTCTCTCTAAATTGTTTGAACAACATAGTTTGACTTACCTCCAAATAGTGTTTAGGATGTGGCATGCAGTCTCTGATGCCAATTCTCAACTTTAAGACATCTTTAGCATTGGGTGATACTCGTGAGTTAGAATGCCAAAATTGTATAATTTCTTCCTTCACATCGTCGGATAGCTTCTTATCAAAACGTGGAAGTCTCCCACCAAATGCCCATGTTTCATTTTGAAGAGGATCATCAATTTTCTCTCGTTGACTAAGTGCTCTTCTCAAAGTAGTATGATTTAGATTCAAATCAATACAAGTTTGTCTCATATATCTACCCTTTCTCAAATGATGACTTACCAAAGAGGTTGTAATAACCCTTCGAGTAGCTCTATTATCCTTCTCTCTGCTATTTTTCTCAACGCTATTGAGAGCACTGAAAAGATTCTTCACAATAATGGCATTTCTTTCCAACTTTTCATTCACACGAATTTTCAATTTGGAAAGCATAGGTCTCATCTTTTGCATCTTTAATAAGTGCATGAAAAGCTGACATTGCTCTACCACTGTCTTGTTGCAAAAAAATATCTGATATAGTCTTGAAGCCCATAACCGAATAGTTCTTTCTGATTTTTTTCCTTTCAAACTAGTCATAATCATTTCATCAATTTCAATTATCCATTTTGGTGTTTTAGAACCTTCATGTCGATTATAATTAGGAGATATGTAAGGTTCTTGTGCATTAAGTTCCTGTCCATTGTCATCTTCGACATGGTCAATTATGCAATTTGGATTATGACTTGGTGGCATTTCTTCTTCAAAATTTTCAATCTCTACATTTTCAATTTCCGCATTATCATTTTCAATAGGTACATTTTCATTCCCCAATTGTACATTTTCATTATCTGACTTTATGATTTCACCTTCTATTAATTCATCGTCAACTTGATTGATATTTAGCATAACTTGTCTTTTTTTTTCGGTGTTTCATTTTTTCCTTTTCCCTATATGCTGCAATGTCTTCATTGGATATCTTCCTTTTAAGTTTATTCTTTCGACGACTGCTGCTCCCCATTCAGATGACAAATTCGAACACCTAAGGTTATATTTTCGAATTCTTTTCGATTGGTTGGGCCCCAAAACATGACTTTTTACAAATCTCGTGACAAAAGAGGTAAAAAAGTAATGTTGTCAGGTCTGTAGGGACAGTCAAATATTTGAAATTGATGCCAGTATAATCGGATATCCGATATAGGAAAAGGACTTTCGGGGGGAAAACTTGCTAAGGTTTCCCTCCTTTGCCACAATAATATTAATATTATGAAAATATTTGGAGGCAAACGACTTTAATTTATAACTAAGTTAATAGTATATTAGTATTAGTATAAAATATCAATAATATTAATATAAAATAGTATTAATATACCTATAGTATCAATATTATTATTATACCTATAATAGTATTAATATTATTAATATAGATATAATAGTGTAAATATATATTGTTCATTTATATTAAGCTACAATATATAGTATTATTATATATTATTATTATAGCTATAATAGTATTATTATTATTACTATACATATAATAATATTAATATTTAGTGTTTATTTATATTATAATTATTATCCTAAAATAGTATAAATAGTATATCCTAAAATATTACGTTATATATACTAAAATATTACGTTATTATATAGATATATTAATAACATATATTAATATAATAATATTTATAATATATATTATATTTAATAAAAATATTACGTTGTTATGTATATATTATATTATTATACATATTAATATAATAATATATAATACAAAGAGGGTCGTCATTATGACCCCCTTTGACCCATATGAACGACTCGACTATGTCCCTAGGGGTCCTAGGACCCCTAGGGACATACGTCATCGTTTAATGGATCAAAGGGGGTCATAGGTCACCCTATGACCCCCTTTGACTCATATGAATGATACAAATATGTCCCTAGGGGTCCTAGGACCCCTAGGGACATATGTCGTCCTTTAATGGGTCAAAGAGGGTCATAGGTCACCCTATGACCCCCTTTGACTCATATGAACGATTCAAATATGTCCTTAGGGGTCCTAGGACCCCTAGGGACATATGTTGTCATTTAATGGGTCAAAGGGGGTCATAGATCACCCTATGACCCCCTTTGACCCATATGAACGATTGGAATATGTCCCTAGGGTCCTAGGACCCCTAGAGACATATGTCGTCATTTAATGGGTCAAAGAGGGTCATAGGTCACCCTATGACCCCATTTGACCCATATTACCAATTTGAATATGTCCCTTGGGGTACGAGGACCCCTGGGGACATATGTCGTCGTTTAATGGGTCAAAGGGAGTCATAGGTCACCCTATGACCCCCTTTGACCCATATTACCCATTCGAATATGTCCCTAGGGGTCCTAGGACCCCTAGAGACATATATCGTCGTTTAATGTGTCAAGAGGGTCATAGGGTGACCTATGACCCTCTTTGACCCATATGAATGATTCGAATATGTCCCTAGGGGTCTTAGGACCCCTAGAGACATATGTCATCATTTAGTGGGTCAAAGAGGGTTATAGGTTACCCTATGACCCCATTTGACCCATATTACCAATTCGAATATGTCCCTAGGGGTCCTAGGACCCTTAGGGACATATGTCATTGTTTAATGGGTCAAAGAGGGTCATAGGTCGCCCTATGACCCCCTTTGACCCATATTATCCATTCGAATATGTCCTTAGGGGTCCGAGGACCCCTAAAGACATATATCATCGTTTAATGGGTCAAGAGGGTCATAGGTCACCCTATGACCCCCTTTGACCCATATGAACGATTCGAATATGTCCCTACGGGTCCTAGGACCCCTAGAGACATATGTCATCGTTTAATGGGTCAAAGAGGGTCATAGGTTACCCTATGACCCCATTTGACCCATATTACCCATTCGAATATGTCCCTAGGGGTCCTAGGACCCCTAGGGACATATGTCATCATTTAATGGGTCAAAAGAGGTCATAGGTCACCCTATGACCCCCTTTGACTCATATGAACGATTCAAATATGTCACTAGGGGTCCTAGAACCCCTAGGGACATATGTCATCGTTTAATGGGTCAAAGCGGGTCATAGGTCACCCTATGACCCCCTTTGACCCATATGAACCATTTGAATATGTCCCCAGGGTCCTAGGACCCCTAGGGAAATATGTCGTCGTCTAATGGGTCACCTTTGACTCATATGAATGATTCAAATATGTCCCTAGGGGTCCTACAACCCCTAGGGACATATGTCATCGTTTAATGGGTCAAAGGGAGTCATAGGTCACCCTATGACCCCCTTTGACCCATATGAACCATTCGAATATGTCCCAAGGGTCCTAGGACCCGTAGGGACATATGTCTTCGTTTAATGGGTCAAAGAGGGTCATAGGTCACCCTATGACCCCCTTTGACCCATATTACCCATTCGAATATGTCCCTAGTGGTCCTAAGACCCTTAGGAACATATGTCGTCGTTTAATGGGTCAAAGAGGGTCATAGGTCACCCTATGACCCCATTTGACCCATATTAGCCATTCGAATATGTCCCTAGGGGTCCTAAGACCCCTAGAGACATATATCATCGTTTAATGGGTCAAGAGGACCCCCTTTGACCCATATGAACGATTTGAATATGTCCCTAGGGGTCCTAGGACCCCTAGAGGCATATGTTGTCATTTAATGGGTCAAAGAGGGTCATAGGTTACCCTGTGACCCCATTTGACCCATATAACCCATTCGAATATGTCCCTAGGGGTCCTAGGACCCCTAGGGACATATGTCGTCGTTTAATGGGTCAAAGGGGGTCATAGGTCACCCTACGACTCCCTTTGACTCATATGAACGATTCAAATATGTCCCTAGGGGTCCTAGGACCCCTAGGGACATATGTTGTCGTTTAATGAGTCAAAAGGGGTCATAGGTCACCCTATGACCCCCTTTGACCCATATGAATGATTCAAATATGTCCCTAGGCTCCTAGGACCCCTAGGGACATATGTCATCGTTTAATGGGTCAAAGAGGGTCATAGGCCACCCTATGACCCCCTTTGACCCATATTACTCATTCGAATATGTCCCTTGGGGTCCGAGGACCCCTAGGAACATATGTCGTCGTTTAATGAGTCAAAGAGGGTCATAGGTCACCCTATGACCCCCTTTGACCCATATTACCCATTCGAATATGTCCCTAGGGGTCCTACGACCCCTAGAGACATATATCGTCGTTTAACGGGTCAAGAGGGTCATAGGTCACCCTATGACCCCCTTTGACCCATATGAACGATTCGAATATGTCCCTAGGGGTCCTATGACCTCTAGAGACATATGTCATCGTTTAATGGGTCAAAGAGGGTCATAGGTTAGCCTATGACCCCATTTGACCCATATTACCCATTCGAATATGTCCCTAGGGGTCTTAGGATCACTAGGGACATATGTCATCGTTTAATGGGTCAAAGGATGTCATAGGTCACCCTATGACCCCCTTTGAACCATATGAACAATTCAAATATGTCCCTAGGGTCCTAGGACCCCTAGGGACATATGTCATCGTTTAATGGGTCAAAGAGGGTCATAAGTCACCCTATGACCCCCTTTGACCCATATTACCCATTCGAATATGTCTCTTGGGGTCCAAAGACCCCTAGGGACATATGTCATTGTTTAATGGGTCAAAGAGGGTCAGAGGTCACCCTATGACCCCATTTGACCCATAATACCCATTCCAATATGTCCCTAGGAGTCCTAGGACCCCTAGAGACAGATGTCGTCGTTTAATGGGTCAAAGGGGGTCATAGGTCACCCTATGACCCCCTTTGACCCATATGTATGATTCGAATATGTCCCTAGGGGTCCTAGGACCCCTAGGGACATATGTCCTCGTTTAATGGGTCAAAGAGGGTCATAGGTCACCCTATGACCCCCTTTGACCCATATGAACGATTCAAATATGTCCCTAGGGGTCCGAAGACCCCTAGGGACATATGTCATCGTTTAATGTGTCAAAGAGGGTCATAGGTCACCCTATTACCCTCTTTGACCCATATGAATGATTCGAATATGTCCCTAGGGGTCTGAGGACCCCTAGCGACATATGTCATCGTTTAATGGGTCAAAGAGGGTCATAGGTTACCCTATGACCCCATTTGACCCATATTACCCATTCGAATATGTCCCTAGGGGTCCTAGGACCCCTAGGGACATATGTCATCGTTTAATGGGTCAAAGGGGGTCATAGGTCACCCTATGACCCCATTTGACCCATATTACCCATTCGAATATGTCCCTAGGGGTCCTAGGACCCCTAGGGACATATGTCATCGTTTAATGGGTCAAAGGGGGTCATAGGTCACCCTATGACCCCTTTTGACTCATATGAACGATTGAAATATGTCCCTAGGGGTCCTAGGACCTCTAGGGACATATTCGAATGGGTAATATGGGTCAAAGGGGGTCATAGGTCACCCTATGACCCCCTTTGACCCATATGAATGATTTGACTATGTCCCTGGGGGTCTTAGGACCCCTAGGGACATATGTCGTCATTTTATGGGTCAAAGGGGGTCATAGGTCACCCTATGACCCCCTTTGACCCATATGAACGATTCGACTATGTCCCTAGGGGTCTTAGGACCCCTAGGGACATATGTCATCGTTTAATGGGTCAAAGAGTGTCATAGGTCACCTTATGACCCCCTTTGACCCATAATACCCATTCGAATATGTCCTTAGGGGTCCTAGGACCCCTAGAGACATATGTCATCATTTAAAGGGTCAAAGGGGGTCATAGGTCAGCCTATGACCCCCTTTGACCGATATGAACGATTCGACTATGTCCTTGGGGGTCCTAGGGACATATGTCATCATTTAATGGGTCAAAGGCACCCCCTTTGACCCATTAAAGGACGACATATGTCCCTAGGAGTCCTAGGACCCCTAGAGACATATATCATCGTTTAATGGGTCAAAGAGGGTTGTAGGTCACCCTATGACCCTCTTTGACTCTTATATATTAATAATATACATATATATTAATAATATACATATCAATATAATAATATATATATATATATACATATACATATTACATTATTATATTTAATGAAAATATTACTTTATTATATAAATATATTAATAACATACATATTAATATAATAATATTTATAATATATATTATATTTAATAAAAATATTATGTTGTTATATAAATATTATATTATTATACATATTAATATAATAATATATAATACGTATTTTATATATATATATATATATAAATTACGTTATTATATTTAGTAAAAATAATAATAATATATATTATATTTATAGATTTTAATAAGATTAACATAAGATATTATTATATATTACTAGATTATATCTTGTATGTTTACATTACGTTATTATATATATATAATATATTAAAATATGCCTTTACATATTAATATAAGTGAAATAATTTAAAAATAAAAAACTAGAACGTTTAAATCGAATTTCCCTCCAAAATTTGAAGATTTTTGGAAATTGACAACCGAGCCATATCGAATATCCGATGTCAAATCGAATATCTGATGTCAAATCGGATATCTGATTTGACATCGGATATCCGATTTGACATCGGATATCCGATTTTGAATCGGATATCCGATTAGGTTTGGTATTTACCAAGCCTGCCCGGTCAACCCCAAAGACATGTTTATAGAGAGTTTTAGTGATACTCAGACTTCGGGTAGCCGTCTGACAATGTTATTTTGATCGAAATTGAATGAAATGAAATGGGTTTTTTAATATTGCTCTCTAGATTCCATCAATATAATTTCTGTCAAATTCTGAGTTCGATAAGTATTTATTAGTTAATTATCAATGAAGATTATTGTAAAGTGCTGATTGACATACTGAATGAAAAATAGCTATAACTTTCAAACGGTATAACATTTTTTAAATCTAAAAGTTGCGTCAAATTCTATACTTCTCCTAGTATAAGAAAAAAAAAAGAAAGAAAAATTTGATCAAATTTTCTATTAGTTAGGGTGGTCAGACATGGGACTTTTTTTAATCCGAAAAAGTTTTGGTAGAAAATTCATATTTAATTATTTATTTGGAATAAAAATATCAAAAAATATGCGTCACATCTGAGCATGAGTCTAGTTTTCATATCTATAATTATATTAAAAAAATATTATGATTTGATTTTGATTAAGGTGGTCAGACATACACCTACTTTTTATTTTCGCCCTAAAATTTTCTTAGTACTGCATTAAAATTCAAACTTTTGACCAATCAATTATTTTTTTCTCTTGATAAGGCCTAGTAGTTTAGAAACTACATTCAATTTTCTACAAATTATTTTCTTACAACTTTTTGATATAAAGTCCATAACCACTTCAAAATTATGTGTCAAGTTGACATAAACTTGATTTGCTGATTTTTCACTGCCACTTAAGGCCATAGTTTGGTACACCATGATCTTGCACATACCCAAGAGTTTTAACTTGTTGAAATAGAAATTTACAAAGAAGCCTATTTTAGAACTTCCAAATTTTAATAATATATTTCAAGTAGACTGTGATGCTAGTGGTATTGCAATAGGAGTTGTTTTGAGCCAAGTTAGTAGACTTGTTTCTTATTTCAGTGAAAAGGTGAATGATGCTAAGAAAAAGTATTATGATTATGAGCATAAATTTTATGCTATGATTTAGGCATTTAAGAAGTGGAGACACTATCTTCTTCCTAAGGAGTTTTTTTGTATACTTATCATCAAAATTTGTAATATTTAAATAGTCAAGGAAAATTAAACCAAAGGCATTTGAAACAGATTAATTTTTTGTAGAGTTATACATTTATTTTGAAATACGAGAGTGAGAAGTCTAATAGAGTTGTAGATTCTCTTAGTAGAATAAAAATTTTGTTGACAAACATGCATATTGAGGTGGTTGGGTTCCAAGAGCTCAACAATCTGTGTCTGGAGGATCCAAATTTTGGTGAAGCTTGGAACCCTTGTACAAAACCTATTACACTAGACACTACAAATTAGCTGGATTTCATTATCTAAGGTGGTATCTTATTAAAAAGAAGTCAGTTGTGCATACCAAGAAGTTCCATGAGGGAAAATCTCATCAAGGAGAAGCATAGTTGAGGATTGGCTAGACACTTTGGTAGATATAAAACCATTACTTTGGTTACTGAGAATTAATATTATTGGTCATAGTTGTAGCAAGATGTGATGAATTTTGTGGAGTTTGTAGAGTATGTTAGATGGAAAAAAGGAGTGAAGCAAAATATGAGGTTGTATTAGACATTACTTGTACCTGAGAAGCCATGGGAAGATTCTAGCATAAATTTTATTCTTAGTTTACCAAGAACATGAGGGATTCAATATTTTTGGTGGTTGATAGATTTTCAGAAATGGAATAATTTATTCCCTACAAGAAAACTAGTAATGTTGTTCATGTGGTAGAGTTATTTTCTCAAGAAGTGGGGAGACTACATGGTTTGCCAAAGAGTATAGTTTTAGATTGGGATACCAATTTTGTTGGATATTTCTAGCATAGATTATGGAAGAAGTTGAAAATAGATTTCAAGTTTAATTCATCACATCATCCATAGAATGATGGACACACGTAAGTTGTGAATCAAAGTTTGGGGAATTTGTTCATATGTTTTGATGGGGATAATCCAAAAGGTTGGGATTTGATTTTTCCATAGTTAGAATTTGAATAGAATAATTATGTCAATAGTGGTACTGATAAATCACCATTACATATTTTATATGGGAGAATTCAAATAAATGTCTCTGAGTGGAGGTAGTTGGACAAAGGAGAGAAAAGTAGTTTTAAAGTGGAAGAATTTGCTGAACATTTGAAAAACCTCTATGAAGAGGTGAGGAAACACATTACAGGGATGAATAAAATGTATAAGGCTAAGGAAGATGTGAAAAGGAGGGATAATTAATTTTAAATTAGAGATGAATTCATGGATTATTTGAAGAAGGAGAGATTTCCAGTGGGTAGATATAATAAGCTGAAAATGAAGAAATTTGAACCATGCAAGATAGTGAAAAGGCATGAAATGAATATATCACTATTATTCAACATTTTAGATATGACTAAGTATCATGAAGGAGGTGAGGGCGATGAAGTTGCAAAAGTGTAGTGGAGTTTTCCAGTATCTAGTTCCTCTACAAAGGAGATTAGGGAGATATTGGACAATTGTGTTGGCAAAAGTACAAAGAAGAAAATTAACAAAGAATACTTAGTCAAATACAAAGGGAGGCTAGTAGAATATTCATCATGTCTAGAAAGGGAGGAGGTTAATTGTCTTGTTTTTCCCTCGAGCAACTAAGATGTAATGGGGTCACTTCTCAAATTACCTCAGGTGTGTGATGTAGGAGCATCGGGTGTAAGAGAAAAATATTGCATCACCCAAATATTTTTCCTTTATATTTATTGGATAAGGGTTGTCTCAATGTAGAGTTGTTATTTTTGAAGGCTTTCTACTTAGTAAATCAGTCATACAAGCTTGGGATGTCCTAATTTTAGAGGTGGATGTTCATTTTAGATATATCAACCTACCTATCAAGGCTCACTACCATATCATGAGTATTCATAGGGTTATTGAGGATTTTTGGTGTATAATTTTGGTATAAAAAATCTAAGCTCAATTATTTGAAGGTCTTAGGGGCCCCAAATGGGCTCTAAAATAGGTTGACTAGAGCTTGCACAAGTTGAGCTCTATAGATCACAAGTTGAGGATTGTGAAATATGGTTATACTAGTTAATCAAATCGATGGTTCCTAAGCTATGACCTGCTGAAGTTGGGTTGAGAAAAATTTCCAAAATAATTATCATAATTGATTTCAACTGACTCTATGTGTAATTTTAGGGTTAGTCAATCTTAAGTTTTAGGGTTTGATGTCTAGACAGTTCTAGGGTAGTGTAAAAATACCTATATAAGAAAGGCTCATACATTGTCTTGGATAGATTTGGGTGATAGTTTGCAGCTCTATCTTGTAGATTATTGTGAGGAAGGTGCTCATGTGGGTTTGTAATTAATACTTCAAAATTCTATAATTTCACATTTGTGGTGATAATAAGCAACACATATGCAAATTATTTTTGTTTCTTTGTTTTTGTTATGTGTTTGTGGCATTAAGGGGAGCACCCTTCATCATGAAAGCTTCCCTAGAAACCATAATAAAGGAAAAATTCTTTCTTTCAACCACTATATTAGATTTTGATTCACATTTCATCTTGATATCTACCTTATTCTTTGTGATGTATCAATACATCAATGTTCAATCATAAAAAAATCAAATGATTCCTCATCTTCTTCTTCAAATGTTGATAAGCTTTCTTATCTAAGAGAACCACTTTCTCTAATATCAATAGTTATGAGTAACACTCCACACAACATGGAAAATATATGCATGAACAAATGATTCTTTTATTTGTAAAATTTATACTTTCAATCAAGTTACAAATGAAAGACACAATAGTACAAAATAGGATGAGAAACACTTAAACTTGTTAGGATAAACCACAGACATAAATAAAAACTACATGCAAATATAACCAATAAAAAAAAATAATAGATCACACAGATATGAACACAAGGCACCAAGATTTAATGCAGTTCACCCAATCCCTAGGCTACGTCGACCAAACAACAAGTTCAATCTTATTACAATCTAGTGATTACAACTTGATTACAGTCCGTAATCCCTTACAGCTCAATACCGCCACAACAAGAAATTTTGCATCACAACATAATGAAAATACCTAACCCTAAACCCTTTTATACAAGTATTTTATCTACTTTAGGGTTACAACATGTTGGCCATATGTCAGCCATAATATGTCGGCTACAACGTCGGCCACAACCCAAAAAAGTATGTACAATACTTTCTTGATCAGTCACCATAATCTAACAATCTCCCACTTGGGGACTAATTAGGCTCCACATTAAACAAAAAACTCCCACTTGGAGACTAATCTTGTAGCAATACCACTACCACATGGGGCTCCCACTAGATCAAACCACCCTGGACTCTACTATTCTTTTATTCATGTTCAGTCTAGAAGACCAACTAAAGCTGAAGAGGAGTTCAACTTCTCCCTTGTTACAACCTTTGTCAACATAACTACTAGATTGTCATTTGTATGGATCTTATCCAGCTTTAACTATCCATCCTCCAAAACTGACGGAATGAAATGGTACCGCAACTGTATGTGTTTGGTCTTAGAATGTAGAGCTGAATTCTTTGCAAGATGAATGACACCTTGACTATCTATGAACAAATAATTATCCTTCAGAGGATGTCCCAATTCTTCCAACAAGAACTGAAGCTATATCATCTCCTTGGTTGCCTTTGTAGTAGCAACATACTCTACCTCTGTACTGGATAGAGCATTAATCTTCTATAACCTAGAAACCCAGCTCATGGCTGCCCCACCAACAGTAAAGACATAACCTATAGTACTCTGCCTGATATCAATATCCCTTGCCGAATCTGAGTCAACATAGCCTTGTAAATCAGTAGTAGAGCCCCCAAAGTGTAAACACTTATTGGTTGTTCCTCTCAAATATCTAATAATCCATTTGACTGCATTCCAATGCTCAATTCCTGGATGACTCATATACCTACTAACAACTCCCACTACATGTGCAATATCTGGCCTAGTACATACCATAGCATACATTAAGCTTCCTACAGCTGAAGCATAGGGTATCTTGGACATCGTATCCTCCTCTTCTTGTGTCTTGGGAAACATCTCCTTAGTCAACTTCAAATGACCAGGTAAAGGTGTGCTAACAGCTTTAGCATTCTCCATAGAGAAATGTTGCAACACCTTCTCAACATAATCAGCCTACAATAGCATCAATGTTCTATTCTTCCTATCTCTACAAATCTTCATACCAAGGATTTGTTTTGCTGCCCCCAAATCCTTCATAGAAAATGCATGTGCTAACTGGCATTTTAGCCTCTTAATATGATCCATGTTAGACCCAGCTACAAGCATATCATCAACATATATACATAAAATAATGTAGCTATCATCATCCAACCTCTTAAAATAAACACAATAATCTAAATGACACCTGTTATAGCCATGTTCATGCATAAACAAGTCTATTAAATTTTAGATACCATTGCCGAGGTGCTTTCTTCAAGCCATATAAACTTTTCTTCAATTTGCACACTAGGTTCTCCTTACCTTTGATCTCAAATCCCCGTGATTGAGCCATATATATTTCTTCATCCAAATCACCATGAAGAAAGGCTATTTTAACATCTAGTTGCTCTAAATGCAAATCTTCAGTAGCCACAAGACTTAAAATAGTACAGGTAGAAGTCATTTTAACAACAAGAGAAAATATCTCATCAAAATCAATTCCCTTTTTCTATGCAAATCCTTTTACAACTAACTTGGCCTTAAATCTTTTCTTACCTCCTTCCTCTTCTTTCACCCTATAAACCCACTTATTGTGTAAAGCCTTTTTACCTATAGGCAACTTGCACAAATCCCATGTCTTATTCTTGAGCAAAGAGTCCATTTCATCTTTCATTGCAGACTCCCACTGAATCTTAGTATCCACCTGCATAACTTCATCATAACTTTCAAGTTCACTAGCATCAGTAAGTAAAATAGAATACAAAGAGGGAAAAAATCTTTGTGGAGGTCTAATTTGCCTCATTGACCATCTAACATTCACTCGTGTGTGTGGTATTTTTTGTTGCAACTGTTGCACATCATGAGGAATGGCTGGAACATCAACTTTTGGAGTATCATCCAACACTACATTATTATCTTCTTTCTTCTCATGTTGCTGCAACAGATCTTTGTACAACACTTTCTCATTGAATATGACATCCTAGCTTCTTACAATTTTATGATTTTCAAAATCTCAAAGCCTATAACCAAATTCATTAATGCCATATCCAAAAAAGACACATTTCTTTGATTTAGCTTCTAGCTTGGTTCTATTTTCAGAGTCTATATGAGCAAAAGCTTCACAACCAAAGGTCTTGAGAAAAGAATAACTCACCTTCTTACCAGTCCATGCTTCCTTTGGAATACCACAGCCCAAAGGAGTAGAGGGACCTCTATTAATCAAATATACTATAGTATTGATAGCCTCCACCCACATGTGTAAGGGCAACCCAACATGCAACTTCATGCTCTTTGCTCGCTCCATTATAGTCCTATTCATGTGTTCAGCCACTCCATTTTCCTGCGGAGTCCTTGGAAAAGTTTTCTATCTACAAATACCATTAGTGGAGCAATAATCTTCAAATTCATGACTGCAATATTCACCACCATTATCAAATCTAAGACATTTTAATTTCTTACCAGTCTCATTTTCAACCAAATATTTCCATTTCTTAAAAGTTTGAAATACATCGAATTTCTGTCTAAGGAAATAAACCCATACTTTTCTAGTTGTGGCATCAATAAATGTAACATAATAATGAGAGCCACCAAGCGAAGATACCTGAGCTGGTCCACATACATCTGTATGCACAAGCTCTAATTTCTCCTTTTTATTTTCCTTCCCAGTGTTTACAAAACTGACTCTCTTTTGTTTTCCATACACACAACTTTCACATAAATCCATATTAAAACATTTCAGAACTGGTAAAAATTTCTTTGAATGAAGTACTTTCATACCTTTCTCACTCATGTGCCCAAGTCTATTGTGCCATAGCGCTGGATTAGAATCTACATCAGCTATTTGTTCTCCCTGCTCAACTGCAACAATTATTCCTGAATATTCATTTTTCTCTGAAACAATCAAAGTAGAAGGAACAATATGACCTGTACAAAGATATAAGGTGCCTACTTTCACACCTTTTGCTACTATAAGGGAACCTTTTTAAACCTTCCAATTTTTATCATTAAAAGTAACTACATAATTGTCATCACCGAGTTGCCCCACTGAAATTAAATTCTTACTCAGCCTTGGAACATGTCTTACCTCATGTAGTAGCCAATGATTCCCATTCTACAACTTAATCTTAATTTTTCCCTTTCCAACAATCTGATAGGGTTCATTATCCCCCAAATAAACAAGCCCAAAATCCCCATGGACATAATCAATGAAATAACCTCTATGAGGTGTAGCATGAAATGAAGCACCAGAATCCAAAACCCATGAATCATCAACACTTTCTAAAGACAAAAGCAAAGCATCCTCTTCAATTTTTTACTTACCACATTTGCCTCCTTGTCTCCATCTGATTTATCTCCTTCATTTTTCTTTTGATTCCAACAATCTTTCTTTGTGTGCCCTAGTTTCCCACAGTACTAGCAATCATTCGGTCCTCTTGATTGAGACCTCTTCCCTTTTGACTTTCCTCTTGATTTCCCATGATTTCCAGAGTTACTTCCTCTCTCATTCATTCTGCCCCTACTTTGCACATTCAAAGCACTTCTTGATGTAGATCCACCTGAGGATTTCCTACAAGTTTCCTCACTCAAAACAACACCGATCACATCATCATATTTTAGGGTACTAGATCAAGGAACATAATTAATCATAGCTATTACCAAACCATTCCAACTTTCAGGCAAAGAACACAAAATCAAGAGAGCCCTAATTTCTTCATCAAAATTGATACCCATAGAAGATAACTGACTAGTAATTGTATTAAACTCATTTAAATGATCTGCAATAGATCCACCTTTTTCCATTTTCATATTAAATAAATGCTTCATGAGAAATACCTTGTTTGAAGCGGAGGGCTTTTCATACAATGTCACTAGGGTTTTCATCAACTCTTCTGTCGTCTTTGCTTTTGTAATATTAAATGCCACTGATGGTGCCAAGCATAATCCAATACTTTCGAGTGCCTTTTTGTCCAAAAGATCCCATTCAACATCTAACATAGTTCCCTGATTCTTGGCTTTGCCTTCCAACGGCTTCCATAAATCCTTATGATACATATAGTCTTCCATTTGCATCTTCCATAACTGGAAGTTTTGCCCATTAAACCTATCAACCCTCAGCTTACCCTCATTTTCCATTGCTCTCACTCAACCATGAGACTCCCACTCAACTGTGAAACTTTCTTGCAGAGGATAACTAAAAAACAACTAGGCTCTGATACCACTTGTTAGGATAAACCACAGACATAAATAAAAACTACATGCAAATATAACCAATAACAAAAAATAATAGATCACACAGATATGAACACATTTCACCAAGATTTAATATGGTTCACCCAATCCCTGGGCTACGTCCACCAAACAGTAAGTCCGATCTTATTACAATCCAGTGATTACAACCTAATTATAGTCTGCAATCCCTTACAGCTTAATACCACCGCAAGAAGCAAGTTCACATCACAACATAATGAAAATACCTAACCCTAAACCCTTTTATACAACTATTTTATCTGCTTTAGGGTTACAACATGTCAGCCATATGTCGGCTAAAATGTCAGCCACGACCCAAAAATTATGAAGTATGTAAGTATGTAGAGTACTCTCCTGATCAGTCACCATAATCTAACACAACTAGCTCCATAATACATATGATTTTGTTCTCAAGGGAAATCTTTTTATGGGAGAAACCACAGGCATGATGATGTCCATAAAATATTGCATTTGTATGATAATGTCCCTATTATGATACCTAGCCCTATTAGGAGTTTATACGATACATTAAGGACCACTCTATGAGAACAGTGCTTGAAGGGTGAAGGTTAAAGCCACCTTGAAAGTATCACCATACAAAAGGATAAGGCTAAATCTACCTTACATGAACTTATTGATTATAACTCAACTGCCTTTACAGTTTCATTGATGTGAACAAAGAATAATAATAGAGTGTAAACATACCTCTATCAAATAATCTAACCAACCTTGAAATTTGGATTGATAGCCATGATTTAGGATCACATTTGTATTCACATATAATCTATATGAACTATTATAATAAAGGAATTAATTTCCTTCAAACAAGATACAATAAGAAGTTATGTCAACCTATTAGAGCTTTCCCAATGCATAAATAATTAAAAAAACCAATTATAAGTTACACACTATACCTAATGTCAAAGTATAATAATTAAAATCATTAAAATATTTTTCAGGATCCTTAATCAATGCGTCAATCTATATTACATGCTATACCAGAGGTAGTCAACTCTAACATAAAATATGTGATTGCTACACACTGGAATTAGCCATAATATGACTCATTGAAGACATAATGATAAATCCAAGTTTACTACCATGTGTGATTATTTGATACGATGCCCCTATCTCACAACCAACTTATACTCAAAATATAAAAACCATATGTAGTTTATTTCCCCAACTCTGCCCTATGACTAGTCTTCACCAAAATAACTCTAAATCTATCAAATTAGAACATGAACTATGTGACCTTAGACATAATGTATATACTTAACAAAAATGATATAACCATGCTCGCATACTCAAAATTTCATATACTATCTATACTACTTTTTCCAATAGCCTATAATATCCAAATTCATAGTCTATTTGAAACAATCAACACATTATTGAAACATATGTTTCCATTAATGACAAAATGTGAATGTTAACATCTCAAAAAGAAACAATGCCAACCAATTAACAACATGGATTCCATACCTTTCTCTCTAATTTTGAGATCTCAATATTTTTTTTGGGTGGTCGAGAGTAGACTAGAGATCAATTATCATTGCACATCCACAAAAGCTATTTATTTCTAGATTACACATGTTCTTGAATATGTGTTGAAGTAGAATTTTTCCAATGGACAACCTATTGAGACACTCTTGAATATGGGTATTAGATATTGGAAGAAACCAATAGACTATGAGAAAAATTCTTCTAGATGTATACGATGATTTCAAATGCATCACCTCACATCCCACTCTAAAAACAAACTTTATTTGGGGAATTCAATATCTCTTGGAAAAATTTCTTGATTGTTTGGGGTTGAGGCTCAAAAAATACTATTCCACCTACCTCTTAAGACTCAAATTCATCTAAAGGCCCTAAAAATTGTACAAAATCTTGTTTTTCTTTCCCTTTCATATTTCACCTTCCTCCTTTTCTTATCCACTATGATGATGAGCCCATTAATACTTATCATATTTTTAAAAAGTTATTGAACTTTAGAGATTCCATTTTGAACCACTCTTAAGAATAGTTGAAGATTTCTATTGTGATGGAAAACCAAGTTGTCTATAAATAAGGAGTTGACATTGATTTGTTTTTTGATAGATAGAAGTAAACTAGAGGAAACATCCTTTATATCAAATGAAACTGATTTCATTCATAGAAGGGTAAAGACATTTAAACTTAATTTTTAAAGCCAGAATGCATGTTTCTCTACTAGCACTGAGTAGGAACACATACATGCCCTTATTATAGCACACGGTATGTTACTATAAGTAACAACAACAACTAATTTGATTTGGGCAATACAACATTTTCTATAATTGTTCCCAATCAAGAATAATCTTATTACACCCCTATTTATCGGAAAATATTACTTTCTTTACAAGTTAATATATTATTATAATAATATTGGTTGTGCATTACCAATATTAAAAATATAAAAATAAATGAATGTTTTTGAAATTAAAAGTAGCCAAAAATGGGGGCTGATCTATAAAGTTTTCTTATACTGAGATCTTGATTGGTGTAAATCTCAATTTTATAAACTTGATAATGCAGTCATTAAGATACTGTTATTTTAATTTATTGATGATATGTATTAGTATAGCATATATCTCTGATTATTTTATGTATTATGATCTGCAAGTGTGAGAGTACGATTTCCATTATAATTGATCCACTTCACACTGCAGATCATAATATATATATGTAGAATAAATGATGCAGTGAGAAGACATGATGAAGAGTTATGTATCAAAATATATAACCTGTAATGCCCCGCCAAGGGATCCAAAGAATTAACCTAAAGTTTCACTAAGATTAGTAGCATTTTTTTTTTTTGAAACATGAAAGTAACCATTTACAACATAGTAGCAAAAGTAATAACATCATTCAACTGAAAGTAAACATAAACATAATAGGTTACATTCCTCAAGGATCCCTTAATGTTGAATCACTAATATTAACTATTAATGATTCCATCTAATACTACATCCACATAAAATAATAATGAGAGGTCCAACATTCTTAAATTACATTTCCGATTGCTCAATCATCCATTGTACATGCCACAGGGTATGAAAGGCTTACAAGAATATACATATGTGAAAATAAAGTACATCATCATCCTATACTAATCCATGATGCAAGTGCAATAGGGTAAATGAACCACATGTCATATAGGATACATCATCATACAAGATATAAACATTCACCATAAAAGATATCCATACATCACAAACATAACTAACTAAGTGCATGGTTCCTCCCAACTGTAAATAGCATCATTAGACCATCGTGGGCCCTAGCCATCCCTCCATGCTTAACATTCCAAATCATCAAAAAAATTATCGATATTATCATAGTAGGAATGTCACTCCTAAAACATACTACATCATATGCAGAAAGAAATTTAATCATGCAAAATAAAGCATATGATAACATCATCTAACATATGCAAATCATCAATATAAGGATACATGTCCACCATCATAATCCATGAACAAAATGAAGATAGATGTCAATCAAGAATGCATTAGCCATAGTGTCTCAGACGAATCTCAAATGATAAGAGTGGAAAAGCACTACCACCTAACCACGTGGAACCTAAATGGTCCACTCCCACCGTGCTGAGGAGATAATCTCAAGTTCCGAATAGGCCATCAATCACATAGCACAAATACTCTCTAAGTCCAAGAATCCTAAAAGTATACTAACTCAAAGGTTCCAATCACAAACTGACATCTAATCCCAGAGGCACAAAAAAAACATGTAGGAAACCTACTATGCAAGTGGGAAAGTGTCATTTAACAGATCACGCTAGAGTTACCCTGGTAGTCTCTCAATAGACCCCGACCCCCTAGTGATCCCTATGCAGCCACTAGTATCCTCTCATACTGATGAGGCATACTATGAAATGCAAGGTCACAACTAAGCGTTCTCTCTACTCCCATCCTAGTCTATGCTAGCACTCGAGGCATGGACAAGAACAAACAATTATCTTATTAGGTTCATTATGTCAGTATTAGGTGTAATGTTTTAACTTATTAAAACAACTTACAATGAGTTACCTTGGTAGCCTCTTAGGGCCCCGACCCCCATTGCAAGTCACTTCCCAAAACTATAAGTAGATAACTGACCCTAAGCTCATGGAATCATAAATCATAAAATCACCACAGTCCTATACAAGTGACTGGTAAAATACCAAAAGATAATCCATAATAAGAATATAAAAATCTCCATGAGCAACTGAAAAACATCCATAGATAATCATGACCATAACAGTTCTCTATTGGTAACTGAAGGTATCACCGATAATCACAATATCCATTGGTTCTCAAAAAGAAACCAAAATGGCATATCAAGAAAATAATACTGATTGAAGACTCCAAAATGGTCAAGTCAAAACATGTCACAGCATGACATCATCAAGATCAGACAAACAAATCAATCCCATCAAGGTGACTGGAAAGTGATACAATTGATCGATACTCATAAATGGTTACATATGTCACAACTTACACAGAAAGACTAGAAACAATATCAATCAGTAAACCACACACACACCATAGAGCATGCCATCACATAACCATGGTTGGGTTTAAAAGATCGAGATCAAAAAACATCATCATGACATCACAAATCATAACCCCCAAGCCTCTGGTAGACGTCCTATAACTGGTCAACAAACTAGTCAACCCAAAAAAACCCAAAAATAGATAGCATAGAGAAAACACAAAATGCAAGCACATGTTTTGGTTTGCCAAATTACATAGTTGAATTAAGTGTGGAGCTCTCAATTTTCATTTTTCAAGTTTAGATTTTGAGTGGAAAAATTTTTACATTTGACCTAACCCATGTATTTGTTTGGTAGATAAAAGTATTTTCCCCATAACCCATTAAATCAAACATTTTAAGATGTTTCTAAGAGTATATTATATATACAATATTTGAAAAAGACCCCCATCATGTTCCAATAGGCCACATAGAAAAATTCAATCTAAACAATACAATTCATCCTCATTTATGCTTCATTTAAATCCAATTAGATTTGATTTATATTATTAAACTAAAATATTATAATTGATTAATTAAAAAGAATAATCCTATTAATAAAATTTTGTTCATAATAAATATATTATAATTAATATTATATAATATTTAATATTATATACTAATTAATATTTAATAGTATATAGTAATTAATATATAAATAACATTATAATAAACGAAATCTTTTAAAATTTTTTTTATAACATATAATAAAAAAATTTAAACAAAACACATTACACATATATGCACCACTGTCGTGGTATGCACAACCTTGTGGTCGCAGGACCTGCGATGTCAGTGGGTATAGAGCACCCCTACCGTCGTAGTACCTGCGACAGTGGGTACACTGTGACCGTAGTGGGTACAGGGGCACGAGTTTCGTCCCCCTCGACTTTTAAATTATTTTATTATTATTTTTTTAAAACATTCTTCTAAAACATTTTTCCCATATGCAAATTTGAATTTTAATAATATTATTTTTCTACTACGATTTAATGAGCAGCGTTTTAACATATATATATATATATATATATATATATCTGTATATATGTATATATATACGCAGATTATCACTAAGCATTACAATATTTTTTATAATAAACATATATATATATACATATATATACATATATATCTATATATGT